>CM052722.1:111796008-111813311 GCA_028551405.1 Uromys caudimaculatus | reverse complement strand
AACCAGCTCCTGGTTTTGTTGATTCTGTGTATAGTTCTTTTTGTTTCTACTTGGTTGATTTCAGCCCTGAGTTTGATTATTTCCTGCATTCTACTCCTCTTGGGTGTATTAGCTTCTTTTTGTTCTAGAGCTTTCAGGTGTGCTGTTAAGCTGCTAGTATATGCTCTCTCCAATTTCTTTTTGGAGGCCGTCGGAGCTATGAGTTTTCCTCTTAACACTGCTTTCATTGTGTCTCATAGGTTTGGGTATGTTGTACTTTCATTTTCATTAAATTCTAGGAAGTCTTTAATTTTTTTTATTTCTTCCTTGACCAAGTTATCATTGAGTAGAGCCTTGTTCAGCTTTCATGTGTATGTGGGCTTTCTGTTGTTATTGTTGCCATTGAAGACCAGCCTTAATCCGTAGTGATCTGATAGGAGGCATGGGATTATTTCAATCTTTTTATATCTGTTGAGGTTTGTTTTGTGACCAATTATATGGTCAATTTTGGAGAAGGTACCATGAAGTGCTGAGAAGAAGGTATATTCTTTTGATTTATGATGAAATGTTCTATAGATATCTGTTAAATCCATTTGGTTCATAACTTCTGTTAGTTTCACTGTGTCTCTGTTTAGCTTGTGTTTCCAAGAACTGTCCATTGATGATAGTCGGGTGTTGAAGTCTCCCACTATTTATTGTGTGAGGTGTAATGTGTGCTTTGAGCTTTAGTAAGGTTTCTTTTATGAATGTGGATGCCCTTGCATTCGGGGCATAGGTATTCAGAATTGAGAGTTCTTCTTGGTAGATTTTTCCTTTGCTGAGTATGAAGTGTCCTTTCTTATCTTTTTTGATGACTTTTGGGTGAAAGTAGATTTTATCCGATATTAGAATGGGTACTCCAGCCTGTGTCTTGGGACCATTTGCCTGGAAAATTGTTTTCCAGCCCTTTACTCTGAGGTAGTGTTTGTCTTTAACATGGAGGTGCATTTCCTGAATGCAGCAAAATGCTGGGTCCTCTTTATGGATCCAGTCTGTCAGTCTATGTCTGTTTACTGGGGAATTGAGTCCATTGATGTTAAGAGATATTAAGGAATAGTGATTGTTGCTTCCTGTTATTTTCGATGTTATTTTTATGTTTGAGTGGCTATCTTCTTTTGAGTTTGTTGAAAGATTACTTTCTTGCTTTTTTTTAGGGTTTAGTTTCCCTCCTTGAGTTGGTGTTTTCCATCTATTATCCTTTGTAGGGCTGGGTTTGTGGAAATATATTGTGTAAATTTGGTTTTGTCATAGAATATTTTGGTTTCACCATCTATGGTAATTGAGGGTTTTACTGGGGATAGCAGCCTGGGCTGGCATTTGTGTTCTCTTAGGGTCTGTATGAGTTCTGCCCAGGATCTTCTAGCTTTCATAGTCTCTGGTGAGAAGTCTGGTGTAATTCTGATAGGTCTGCCTTTATATGCTACTTGACCTTTTTCCCTTACTTCTTTTAATATTCTTTCCTTATTTTGTGTATTTGGTGTTTTCACTATCATGTGACAGGAGGAATTTCTTTTCTGGTCCAATCTATTTGGAATTCTCTAGGCTTCTTGTATATTTATGTTCATCTCTTTCTTTAGGTTAGGGAAGTTTTCTTCTATAATTTTGTTGAAGATATTTACTGGTCTTTTAAGTTGGGAATCTTCACTCTCTTCTATATCTATTATCCTTAGGTTCTGTCTTCTTATTGTGTCCTGAATTTCATGGATGTTTTGGGTTAGGAGCGTTTTTTTGTTTTGTTTTGGTTTGGTTTGGTTTTTGGTTTTTGGTTTTTTTTGGTTTTTTTTTTTTTTTTGACTGTTGTGTCAATGTTTTCTATGATATCTTCCGCACCTGAGATTTTCTCTTGTATCTCTTGTATTCTGTTGGTGATGCTTGCATCAGTGACTCCTGATCTCTTTCCTAGGTTTTCTAACTCCAGGGTTGTCTCCCTTTGTGATTTCTTTATTGTTTCTATTTCTATTTTTAGTTCCTGGATGGTTTTGTTCATTTCCTTCATCTGTTTGATTGTGTTTTCCTATAATTCTGTCTGTTTGATTGTGTTTTCCTGTAATTCTTTAAGGGATTTTTGTGTTTCTTCTTTAAGGGCTTCTAGTTGTTTACCTGTGTTCTCTTGTATTACTTTAAGGGAGTTATTTATTTCCTTCTTAAAGTCTTCTATCCTTATCATAAGAGATGATTTTAAATCTGAGTCTTGCTTTTCTGGTGTGTTGGGGTATCCAGGGCTTGCTGTGGTGGGAGAGCTGGGTTCTGATGATTCCAAGTAGCCTCGGTTTCTGTTCCTTATGTTCTTTCACCATCTGGCTATCTCTGGTGTTAGCTGGTCTTACTCTCTTTGACTGTGGCTTGTCCCTCCTGCAACCCTCTGTGTCAATATTCCTTGAAGGCCAGCTCTCTCTGAGAAGAATTTGGGTTTGGAGAGCTGTGGTACAGGGTCAGCTCTGGGGTGCAGACAGAAACCAGAAGGAACTTGTCCCCAGCTGTCCCTTGGTTCCTGTGTCCTGATGGCTCTGCAAGGGTCCCTCTTGATCCAGTGAATTTGAACAGAAGTGGTGGTCTTGCCTGTGCTTAAAGGTATGTCAGCACTCCTGGGATACCAGCTCTCTCCTGGCACTATTTGAGTATGGAACCCTGTGTCACAGGATCCACTCCCGGCTACCAAAAGAAACCAGAGGACCACTCCTCAGTCCCTGCGTCCTGGGTATTCCAGGTTGGTTCCTCTGAGCAGACAGGCTTGCCCACACTCCTGAGAGTCTAGCTTTCTTCTGGTACTATTTGGCTATGGAGCCCTGGTGGCCTAGGCCTGTGGTCTCCTTTCACAGATGGAAACTGGAAGACTCCATCCCCCGGCTGTTCCTCAATCCCTGTGTCCCAAGGATTCTGGGCAAGTCCCACTGAGCAGTGGTGCTTGTCTTTTCCTCTCACTCAAGGGCTTTTCCACACTCCTGGGAGAGTAGCTTTCTCCTGGTGCTATTTGGCTGTAGAACCCTGGTGACCCAGGTAGAGGTCTCCCGCCACAGATCGAGGTTTTTTGTTTTTTGTTTTTAACTAGAGATGTCATAGCACAGAGAAGAAAAGTCTTTTGCTCAGCTTATATTATATGTAGGAGGTGACTTTTTAATTAAAATATGTGTTAGACATATGGTTAGATATATGATCATCTGTAATTGGTTAATATGGCAATAATTTTCAGTCATTGTAATTTGTCATACTCACCAGTAAGTACGTCTAATAGACCCCTCTTCTCTAACACAGGAAACATTTCAATTAAGATTTTCCAAGGGCATTGTTGGTCCTCATCAGAATCCTATAAAAACATTGTTTCACTCTTTCTTTCTTGATCTCTCTGTTCTAGGAATATACTATTGATGTATTTTTTAGACAGACATGGCATGATGAAAGACTGAAATTTGATGGACCAATGAAGATCCTTCCACTGAACAATCTTCTGGCTAGTAAGATATGGACTCCTGATACCTTCTTCCACAATGGTAAAAAATCAGTGGCTCACAATATGACCACACCCAACAAGCTGCTCAGACTGGTAGACAATGGGACCCTCCTTTATACAATGAGGTAAGAGAGTGATAACCCCCACCCAGCATATAGTGGAGCTAGGACTTAAATTGAAAGTTGTGAATTTTAGGTTATACACTGAAAATTCCTTTGTTTCATTACAATTAAATGCTTTCTTTCATAACAGCTGCCGTGGCCATAGTGTCTCTTCATAGCAATAGAACAGTGACTAAGAAAAATGTCATAGCATTTTGACATCAAAAAAGATTAATTTTGGAAGCATTTGCAATTTAATATTCTTTGCTCTAACAAAGAAACTTTCTTGGTTTTTGTTCTTATTTTTTATATTTTTTTTGATAGTTTCACTGTTATCAGTTTATATTTCCTGAACCTTGTGCCCATATTAATGATTATAAATTTTGAATTATTGTGATAACTTGTATCTAATAGGTAAATGTAAACCTTCAATTATAGGTTCATCCAGAATTCTAAACAGCTACTACAGTAGTCCAAGTAGATCCTTCTACCATAAAAACTGGCAACAGACCTCTATAGTTTATATTTGGTGCTACTTTGTAGCGTGAAGAATGCAAAAGTCATGGGATCCTGCAGGCTTCATCTAAAATTTCAAAGGAAAGACAAGGAGGCCAGGAGATAAATAGTAAGATCAAATTCCCTGGGAGCAACCTTGCAAGGGAGTTATGTGTATCTGTGAGAGTGAAGCTAAATATGCAGAAATTTAGACATGCCAGGAAAATGCAATGTCTGCCGAGGAAAATTGCTGGAAATAACTAGACCCAGACCAAACGAACTATATAGACTGTAACTGGAAAATTCATAAGAGTCAAGGCTGCCTAAGTCCTTTCTGGTCCTGGGATTCTAAACACTGAGGTATAGAATTTAATGTATTCTCTACTGAGTTTTGGTCTTTTCATTTGCCAAATCCCTCCTGTTCATGTTCTCATTCCTCCTGTTTTGAAATGAGGATGTTTAATATGTGTCATTTTATATCGGAAGAATATTTTTCATCTTAAAGGAGGTTATAGTTAAGAGTTTGTCTCGAGTATCAGTAAAGAGTTCTGTCCTTTCCTCAGTGTTCAAACTTAAGGGAAATAATTAATTTAGTTTGGCTGAAAGAGAAATGTATAGTGTTAGATGGAATTATATATGATCTTGCCCTAACTTTATTCAGAAGTTACAGATGGCTTGAGGGCATATATTTGAGTATTCCAGTTAATAAGCATGGACTTGTGTTGAATAATCTTGATTGCCATCTTAGTAGAAATTGAAGAGTGCCTTGGAGAATGGTAAAGCACATCTCTGTGTATTCTTCAAAAAATGAACTAAGCCATATTGGCAGTGACAATCCATAAAATGAGGATGGAGTTATTTATAGGTACTGTAAATATTGATAGATATGATAAAAGATTTGATAGTTTTAAAAAGGAAAGAATCAACAGTAGAATACTGTAGTAGCAAGGGCTCTTTACAATCAGCAGCATCTATATCACAGGAATGCAGTTCTTGACATTATTCTAGTCACTGAACTTTCATAATCTTCATAACTCCCTTAAGGCCAAGGAACTATTATTTCTAACTCAGAGATGAAGAATCTGAGAAAATGGAGAAAAGAAAAATAGGGGATATATAATGTCTATACAGTAGTTAAAGGTCAGGTTCTATTTGCTGTAATTTGAGAGTCTAGCAAATATTTGCCAGATAGCAAAAAAGAGCAGATAGAAAGATAATGAGGACAATGCAGAAATAACATTTTTATGACAGAGAAATGCATAAGAGTTGGCATCAAAACTACAGTTAGTTTTTTTTCACTATATGTGAAAATATGTATGCTTAAAAGAAGGTAGAGAGAATGGGACAGGCATTGGAATGCTCATGATATAAAAGAAGAATTTGGGTATAATAGAACATCAAAATAGGAATAGATGGGAGAGAGGCACAATTGTATTAAAGTAGATGAAATAAAAGATGTTGGTAGTACATTGTATTTAACACCTTTGCAGAAAGGATGGAGTACATTACATGTGAGTAGAAGACACAATGATATAATGACGTTAATAGAATGATAAACTAGGTATGTTCATTGTTAAAAAATCTGAACAGTAAGATAATTTAAAAGGAACAGCACATGATAGAAAGGAATGAAAATGGGAACAGTAGAATAGAGAATGGATTAAGATAGCAAAGGAGAATCTGAGCAGTGGTTAAGAGTGCTTACTGCTGTTGCAGACAATTAGGGTTCCATATCCAGGATCTCAGGCTGCTTATAATTGCCTATAGTTCGAGAAGATCTGCCACCCTCTTCTGGCCTCTACCAGTGCCTCACTCAAATGCACACCCTTCCACTCTCACATATTCAAAATAAAAATAGATCTTCTATAATATATATTTGAGTTTTGGAGAAGAGGGAGGCAGAGAAGACAAGTGAGGATATAAATACTGAACTATGAAGAGAAAACACAAAGATTCATCTTGAGGAGGACCAAAGATGAAGCAGAGCAAATTATTAGACACCAGAATGAAGAGCTGAGTGAATAGGAAGAAGATAGCTATTCAGGTCTCTATACCCTGAAGCAGATGAGAAAGTGAGGCTTTATGTGTATAGGTAGAATGCCTTTATGCTTATTTTGAAGTATAGTAGAGGGAAAGAACAGAAGGACAGAAGGTTGATGAAACCATTATTTTCCTAGCACACCAGAGAGTACACCTTAGATCCCAGAAGGTGGGCGGAAAGAGAAATGAGCTTCAAAACTCTGAGGTAGAATCTTGGCTCTTTTTATGGCTCCACAAGTGATTCATCTAGTGACCTTCACGAGTCACAAGCTGTTTCCTTTTTTCAGTTTTTCATTTAATAACCTTGGCTGCTGCCTGCCTTGAAGCAACATAGAAAGTAGAAATTGGATAAGACCTGTAGACCATTTAGAATTTTTCAGAAAGACTCATTCTGTATCACTGTTATTATTGTTGTGGTGTTTATGAATTTTATTCTGGATTCCATAAGAACACTATGAAGGAAGGACATCTACTTGGAAAAATTGAACCAGGTCTTTCATGTATATGTAACTGGGACAGTTATGTTTTGCTTTCCCTCATCTTGCTTCAGGATGACCATGAAATATAGGCTAAGCCTTATTACCCAATGCTTACCTCAGCTGCACACATACTAATATTGGAACAAAATAAAAAAGTTTCACAGAACTAGCCTGATAAGATATCCACATTTAGGAACTATTCTAAACTACCCAAGTTAGAATATGTGTGTGTGTGTGTGTGTGTGTGTGTGTGTGTGTGTGTGTGTGTGTGTGTGTATTGAACCCTTTCTTTACTAATGATATAGTACTTAATAATGTAAGGATATATATCCAATGTTCATTATGCTTGCTGTCAGTAATATAGTAAGAACCCTCTTAAATTTCATTCATTCATTCATTCATTCATTCATTCATTCTTTCTTTCTTTTCTTTCTTTCTTTCTTCTTTTTTTTTTTTTTTTGGTTTTTCAAGACAGGGTTTGTCTGTATTGTCCTGGCTGTCCTGGAATTCACTCAGTAGACCAGGCTGGCTTTGAACTCAGAATTCCACCTGCCTCTGCCTCCTGAGTGCTGTTAAATTTCTTAATAGGATGGAAAGTCCTCATAAAATTTATTCCACTGAATCACCTGCCTAACAACACATTCATAATACCTTAATATGTGTAAGACTCTGGGATATATATGAAGCTACAGATATGTAAGACATCACTTAGTTCTTAAAAACTTTATAGTATTGTAGTTAAGGAGGTGTGTAAATTAATACAATATCCCTTCATAGGGAAATGTACAAATGTCATAGAATCATAGTATAAGAAGAAAACAAAATAACATCATCAAAAGGCAAACAGCAAAGAAGAACTGTGATACAGAGGCCATGGAAGAATGCTGATTACTGGCTTCCTCTCTTCAAGGCTTGGGCAACCTGATATCTATTATTATTATTATTATTATTATTATTATTATTATTATTATTATCATTATTATCATTATTATTATTATTATTATTATTATTATTCAATCCTTTTTTTACAGTCCATTCCCATCCCAGTCTGCCCCCAGACTGCTCTCCATCCCATACCTCCTTCCCCCCATCTCCAAGAGGATGTCCCCACCCCATCCCACCAGACCTCCTCCCTCCCTGAGGTTTCAAGTCTCTCGAGGGTTAGGTGCATCTTCTCTCACTGAAGCCAAACCAGACAGTCCTCTGCTCTATATGTGTCTGGGGCCTCATATAAGCTGCTGTATACTTCCTGGTTGGTAGCTCAGTGTCTGAGAGATCTTGGGGGTCCAGATTAGTTGAGACTGCTGGTCTTCCTATAGGGCTACCCTCCTCCTCAGCTTCTTCCAGTTCAGTTCAGTCCCAATTCAACTACAGGGGTCCCTAGCTTCTGTCCATTGGTTGGTTGCTAGTATCTACATCTGACTCTTTCAGCTGCTTGTTGGGCCTCTCAAAGGGCAGCCATGCTAGGCTCCTGTCTGCAAGCACACCACAGCATCAGTAACAGTGTCAGGGTCCCAGGCCTCCCCTTGATCTGGATCCCGATTTGGGCCTTTCACTGGACCTCCTTTCTCTCATGCTCTTCTCCATTTTTGTCTCTGCAGTTCCTTCAGACAGGAACAATTCTGGGTCAGAGTTTTTGACTGTGGGATGGCAACCCCATCCCTCTACTTGATGTCCTGTCCCTCCACTGGAGGTGGACTCTACAAGTTCCCCCTCCCCACTGTAGAGCACTGTAGGTCACTTCCTTTGAATCCTGAGAGTCTCTCACCTCCCAGGTCTCTGGTACACTCTAGAGGGTCCCCTCACCTCCAACCTCCCCAGGTTGCCTGTTTCCATTCTTTCTGCTGATTCTCAGGGTTTCCTGATTTCTTTTCTTTTTTTTTCTTCTTTTTATTTCCTGATTTCTTATACAGGCTAAGGTCAACTGCCCAGGGGTGGCACCAGCCACAATCAGCTGGACCCTCTGACATCAATTACTAACCAAGAACATATACCACAAGCTTGGCCACAGGCCAGTCTGGTGGGGGCATTTTATCAGTTGAGGTTCCCTCTTCCCAAAATACTCTAGTTTGTGTTAAAGTGGCCTAAAACTAGCCAGCACAGTAAGAATGTAGCAGAGTCAACAAAATTAGCCTACTGGTGCATCGACAGTAAATCTCACGAGAAATTGTCTTTTCTCTTGAGATGTGATCTCACCATATAACCCTGGGTATTCTGAAACTGGCTATGTAGATTAAGCTGGCCTTGAACTCACAGTGATAAACTGGCCTCTCTTCCCAGTGCTGGGATGAAAGGCATGCATCACTGTGAGAAATCACATTTAAATTTAGTTCTAAGATATATATAAAAGTAAATTATATCAAGAGACAAGGAAAAATAGTAGAGAAAGAGTACGGCGAGGTATATAGGCCTGTGATATCAGGGTTTGAGGTAGTAATATACACTAAAGAGCAGAGAACAGTTATAAAATTGGCCTGGCTTGGGGAAAGGCACATACAAGATATATTGAAAGAATGATGGTGGGGATTTTTGGGAAAATGGATTGCAGAGTAAGAAATCAAACTGCTTTGCCCTTTAGATACACCAAACAGATTCACCCTTTAGATACACCAATCTGAGAGCGTGAACAAGGCAGACTGAAGTGAAGGAATGATGAAGGTTCTTATTGAGGAAGCTGCTGCAGTTCTCACCTCATAACACACATAACTTCAGAGAACTGCAAATTACTGAATGCCTACCATGTGCCAGACATTTATATTATCTTAAATCTTGTTGTAACTATTCAATATATAAGCTTATAGATATTTATTATGCTTATTGAACTGATATAGAAGATATAACTGAATTCAAGGCCCGTATCTAAACATAGTAAAAGCAATATACAGCAAACCAGTAGCCAACATCAAACTAAATGGAGAGAAACTTGAAGAAATCCCACTAAGATCAGGGACTAAACAAGGCTGCCCTCTCTCCCCCTATCTATTCAATATAGTAATTGAAGTTCTAGCTAGAGCAATTAGACAACAAAAGGAGGTCAAAGGGATACAAATTGGTAAGGAAGAAATCAAAATATCACTATTTGCAGATGATATGATGATATACTTAAGTGACCCGAAAAACTCCACCAGAGAACTCCTAAACATGATAAACAACCTCAGCAAAGTGACTGGATATAAAATTAACTCAAACAAATCAGTAGCCTTCCTATACTCAAAGGATAAACAGGCTGAGAAAAATTAGGGAAATGACTCCCTTCACAATTGTCACAAATAATATTACATACATTGGTGTGACTCTAACCAAGCAAGTGAAAGATCTGTATGACAAGAACTACAAGTCTCTGAAGAAAGAAATCAAGAAGACCTCAGAAGATGGAAAGATCTCCCATGTTCATGGATTAGCAGGATTAATATAGTAAAAATGGCCATCTTGCCAAAAGCAATCTATAGATTCAATGAAATCCCCATCAGAATTCCAAATCAATTCTTCATAGAGTTAGAAAGAGCAATTCTCAAATTCATTTGGAATAACAAAAAACCCAGAATAGCGAAAACTATTCTCAATAACAAAATAACTTCTGGGGGAATCGCCATCCCTGACCTCAAGCTGTATTACAGAGCAATAGTGATAAAAAACTGTATGGTATTGGTAAAGAGACAGGCAGGAAGATCAATGGAATAGAACTGAAGACCCACAAATGAATGGTCACTTGATATTTATCAAATGATAAAGGATCTAAACCATCCAGTGGAAAAAAGATAGCATTTTTAACAAATGATGCTGGTTCAACTGGTGGTCTACATGTAGAAGAATGCAAATTGACCCATTCTTATCTCCTTGTACAAAGCTCAGGTCCAAGTGGATCAAGGACCTCCACATAAAACCAGATACACTGAATCTAATAGAAGAGAAAGTGGGGAAAAGCCTCGGACACCTGGGTACAGGGGAAAAATTCCTAAACAGAACACCAATGGCTTATACTTTAAGATCAAGAATTGACAAATGGGGCCTCTTGAAATTACAAAGCTTCTGTAAGGCAAAGGACACTGTCAATTGGACAAAACAGCAACCAAACAGATTGGGAAAAGATCTTTACCAATCCTACATCCAATAGAAGGCTAATATCCAATATATACAAAGAACTGAAAAGTTAGACTTCTGAGAATCAAATAACCCTATTTAAAAAAATGGGGAACAGAGCTAAACAGAGAATTCTCAACTGAGGAAACTCGAAGGGCTGAGAAGCACCTAAAAAAATGTTCAATATCCTTAGTCATCAGGGAAATACAAATCAAAACAACCCTGAGATTCCCCCTCACAGCAGTCAGAATGGCTAAGATCAAAAACTCAGGTGACAGCAGATGCTGGCGAGGATGCGGAGAAAGAGGAACACTCCTCCATTGCTGGTGGGATTGCAAGCTGGTACAATCACTCTTGAAATCAGTTTGGTGGACCCTCAGAAAATTGGACATATTATTACCCGAGGACCCAGCTATACAACTCCTGGGCATATACCCAAAAGATGCTCCAACGTATAACAAAGACACATGCTCCACTATATTTATAGCAGCCTTATTTATAATAGCTAGAAGCTGGAAACAGCACAGATGTCCTTCGACAGAGGAATGGATACAGAACATGTGGTACAGTTACACAATGGAATACTACTCAGCTATTAAAAATAATGACTTCATGAAATTCTCAGGCAAATGGATGGAACTAGAAAATATCATCCTGAGTGAGTATACTGGCTGGTTTTGTGTCAACTTGACACAAGCTGGAGTTATCACAGAGAAAGGAATTTCAGTTGAGAAAATGCCTCCATGAGATCCAGCTATAAGGCATTTTCTCAATTAGTGATCAAGGGGGGAGGGCCCCCTGTGGGTGGTACCATCTGTGGGCTGGTCTTCTTGGGTTCTATAAGAAAGCCAGCTGAGAAAGCCAGGAGAAGCAAGCAAGCCAGTAAGCAAGATTCCTCCATGGCCTCGTCATCAGCTCCTGCTCCTTGACCTGCTTGAGTTCCAGTCCTAACTTCCTTTGATGATGAACTGCAGCATGGAAGTGTAAGCTTAATAAACCCTTTCCTCCCCAACTTGCATCTTGATCATGATGTTTGTGCAGGAATAGCAACCTTGACTAAGATAGTGAGGTAACCCAATTACAAAAGAACACACATGGTATGCACTCACTTATAAGTGGATATTAGCCCAAAAGCTTGGAATACCCAAGATACAATTCACAGACCACATGAAGCTCAAGAAGGAAGACCAAAGTGATGGAGCTTCGGTCCTTCTTAGAAAGGGGAACAAAATAGTCATGGGAGAAAATACAGAGACAATGTGTAGAGCAGAACCTGAAGGAAAAGCCATCCAGAGACTGTCCCATCTGGGGATCCATCCCGTATACAGTCTCCAAACTCAGACACTATTGCTGATGCCAAGAAGTGCTTGCTGTTAGGAACCCGGCATAGCTGTATCAGGAGAGTCTCTGCCAGAGTCTGACAATACAGAGGTGGATGCTAGCAGCCAACCATTGGACTGAGCACGGGGTCTCCAATGGAGGAGTTAGAGAAAGGACTGAAGGGGCTGAAGGGGTTTGTAACCCCATAGGAAGAACAACAATATCAACCCACCAGACCCCCCCAGAACTCCCAGGGACTAATCCACCAACCAAGGAGTACACATGGAGGGACCCATGGCTTCAGCCTCATAGTCAGCCTCAAGGCAGAGGATGTCCTTGTCAGGTATCAGTGGGAGGAGAGGCCCTTGGTCCTGTGAAGGCTTGATGGATGCCCCAGTGTAGGGGAATTTGAGGGTGGGGAGGTGGGAATGGGTAGGTGGGTGGGGGAATACCCTTATAGAACCAGGGGTAGGGGGTTTGTGGAGGCAAAAATCTAGAAAGGGGATAACATTTGAAATGTAAATAGAGAAAATATCCAAAAAAATATATACAAATGTGTTTCCTAAGATGGTGCCATTATTTGGTATATACATGTCTGTATGACTTTAAACTACTTCGATTCCAGCAAATAGAATTTCAGTGTAGTACATTTTAGAAGTGGCACTCAGAGTGCTTGATGTCTGGTCAGAGGCGTGTATGGCTCAAGGTGGTTCATGGGAAGTTTTTATAGCCAAAAACTATAAACATTAAAAGATATAAAAATGATCCAAATATTAACATTACCACTGATCGCTTTTGGATAATAACAATAGTAGTGAAGAGCAGATTGTGGAGAGAGGAACAGGACAGGGAAAAACAATGAATTTATTTTATTTCAAAAATACAAAAGAAAGGGAAGAGTGAAATATAGCCAAATTATGCTACTATTTGGAAGGATTTCTGTATGAGATACAGAATACATTTACTGTATAATTACAGGGAAATATTATTTTTGTTGGTTTTTGGTTGATTTTTTGTAAGTGATGTGCTGCATATCTTACACATTTCTCTAATTCTATCACTTGAGAGGCTGAGGCAGAAGCATTATAAGTTCAAGGCCAGTCTTGGTGACACAGTGAAATTTTTAAAAAAATCATTGTGGCTAGAGAGTTGGCTCAGAAGCTAGCAGCACTGGCTGCTTTTTCAGAAGACCTGAATTTGATTCCCAACTGCTACATGCTGTTCAGAACCATTTGTAACTCCAGTCCCATGGGATTTTGATACCCAGTTCCGGCCTCCTTGCACATCAGACATGCATGTGGTTCACAGACATATATGCACGCAAATCACCTATACATATAACATAAAAAGTGAACAAATAAAAAATATAATGGAAACAAATGTGAGGGACATGGTGATATTCTTTGTGCTAATACAAACAGCTGGATCCAGAAATGTATGAAAGCTCAAATGTAATCAATGGGATAGAAATATATTTCTTGTTTTTTTAAAGTTCAAAGCATATATTCTTCATTGACAGGCTTGTTTAGAAGTGATGTGTTCAGGGAACCAACGTCCTCTCTTCTCATGGCTCTACCATATTAAACACATAATTTTCAACAACACTGACTTTTCTGTATGAAGTGAGTCAGAGAAAGAACAGAGATTGGTATTTGGGAGGTGACTGTGGGTTAGTTTATGAGAGTACACTCATTTCCAGAAGCCTTATTCTTTTTATTTCTGAAGCCTCCAGCTTCTTTACTAGCCTTCTTTTGATGGAAGGGGTTATCTGTATATGCCTCACTAGCAAGCCAGTCTGGGAAAAGAAATACTGCTATGTGTAAAAAAAAAATTCTAGATTTGTTTGAAAACTGAAACATCTGGTTGTATTCTTGAAGACTGACTTGACATTGAGGATACTAGTTAGTGGGTCATTCATATTCCAGGTAATGACAAGGCACTGGACAAAGGTGTGGAAATTCAGAGTAGTAAAGCAAAAAAGAATGAAGGAGATTTTCTAGAGAACTCAGAAGCCAAGTACACAATTGAAAAGAAATATTCAGAATGTCTATTGTATATTTTTCTTGAACACTTAATAGATTACAGTTCTTTTAATAAGAATAATAAAAACTATCTCTAAATATTAAAGAAGAATTCAATATTTAGCTAATGAGAGGTGAAGGCTAGCAATTTTGTACTTCTTGAGAAATTGCAATGTGCCTATACTATGCTAGGTGCTTTATATATATTTGCCTCTCTTAGTCTTTATAGCAATAATCTTGTGCATTTAATACTGGGACATAGTAAAGCGTTATGATAGTGATTAAGGAAATGAATTGTGCTTTAAGGTAGTTCCTCAGCTATTTTCTATTAAATGACACGGAACATAGAAATATCTGGGCATTAAAGCCATTGGCAATAGTAAATATAGTAAGGTGTGAGAACTGTGGTCACTCTCTCTGGAGGTTTTATTTTGTTGTTGATATTCTCAAACTTTCAAATTTCTCAAAATTTCATTAGTCCAAAGTTACAACATTACAAGAAGAGCTGATACTGAGATCCAGTTCAAAGTTAAAGCAGACTTCTCTCACACTACCATGCACTACTTCCTGAAATGCAGTGATGCTTGTGGATCACTTTTAAGTAATGAATATGAACTAGATATGATGAGCTGCATTGGGAAGTACGGGTCTGGAAACCAGGAGAGCTTTCATACAGTGGGGGTTTGTAAAATGAAATATATTGTTCAAAGTGTCTTTTATGTGATATGCTATTCAGTAATAGTTTCCTATACTTAGCTGAAAAACAAAGAAAATAGTCACTGCTGTCTCCATGTTGAGTCATCAAGAGGAAAAATGGTGTTTTGAACCAACTGAGAGATGATATCTATCATGCTGAGATGATGATTCCTTCTTTCATGCTTTGATTGTGTGATTGGGTCAGTTTTGCTAATGTACTTGGGATATGTTAAAGATAGATTGCTTGAATGTTAAAAACTGCATGATGCCAGGAACTTTCTCCCCTAAACTTTAATAGCAATGCTCCTCTCTTTCTAGTTTAGAAGTAAAAAATACCTTTCACTTGAATTTTCATTATAGAGAATGCCTCTGAAATGACCAGGAACCAGGGAACGCATTTGGACAGGATTTTAAATAGTATGGAATTTAGTGTAATCAAGGCAACCAAGCATTGATAGTTTTCTTTCACATAGCCATTTTTTTTTAAATGGCTTTTGCTCTAGGGGATTCTACCTGCAGTTCCTTATTCTTTGAACCATTTAGTGAGCCTCTATCTAATGAACAGCACCAAGAACATAGAAGAGATAGAATGGCTTATTTGGGGATCTAGAAAGCTTAGAATGAGGAAAGAATGAATAAAGAGCAGAAATCAGTCACAAATGATTCTGTGTGCTGAGTGGAATGACACACACTGTGCATGAAGAAGCACATAGCAATGATTTGCTATGTGTCAGCCACTATCCTAGGGATGTTACCATAACAAGCAGAAATTCTTCTGTCAGAAGCTACACATGCAGATACTTAGAAACCTATATGTCACGGATTACAATATTTGTACAAAGTACTCTGGGATCTTTTGGAGCTGGAGGAAATCATGATGTCCATATGACATTAACAAAGTATCATGGCATAGGCAGTATTCAAGCAAAGATTTGGAGGAAATTTAAAGGTTGTACATAGAAAGAATGGGCATTATGCAGGGGATAAAGATGGACACATCCTCCTGTGAAATCTCAAGTATTTGTAGATGGATGGAGAATGGGGGAATGCAAGAACACAAGAAAATAAGGATAGAGTTACACCTCTGAGGTTGTTGAGCTCAAATTCATTCCCTCTGAAAGTTACAATCAATGATAAGGTGGATGGCCTTTCTGCCCATGCACTGAGTCTCCTGTCTCTAGCTTGAGGATTTAATGGTTAGTCTGCAGACAACTGGGATTTTGGTGACTAATATGCAGCTTGGTTTGAGTGTATGGGAGAGCATATTTCAAATGACTCATCCTGTACTGATAATGGCTATTAGTGATTTACTATCCTTTCTTTTGCACGATAAATCCAAGATCCTGCTCTTTAGTCCATGCTTGCAGAAATAATCTGCCTGGCAACTCAACTGCTTTCTAGATAGTGTTGCCCATCTTTTTTGATCTTAGAAATAACATTGCTCTGAACACGGAGCACATTGCTCCACTTCCAAAAGGCCTACTTGACAGATTGTTTACAGTAGGGCTCACACTGAACTCCAAAGACCCTCTTATTCTGTGGAGTTTAAACTGGGACATCCTATGTTTACTCTTAGCAGGTCTGTCTCCTGGCCAAACAGTTAGGGCATACACATATATTGAATATTCTTTAGTCTTTGGAACTTAAGTCATCCCAGGCAATTTTACACTTGAGTTTTCTCTAGGGTTGCACTTAGTTTGTGTCTCCACTTAGCAAAATTCTAGGAATCATTAAAATGTTGTTCCCATAGCAACTATAATCTAGTTGATTCATTTGCATCTATATTAATTCTATAGCTTAAATGAAAAGCATGTAAATTAACTAAGCATGGACATTTTAAGATATGAAAATGTTGTGGCTAGCTCGACAGCATTCTGCATAATGAACACTACTGTTTGCAGTGTTAGGAAGGTACTGAAAAAGACATTGATTTTGCAAAGCCAGAGTTATTATCAAGTTATGAGGATCAGCACCTTATCTTCTAGAGGATCCTTGCACTTGTGACAAGGGCAAATGAGCACAGTCTTAATTGGCTCAGCTAGAACAAGACTGTTGCTGCAGGTAATTTATAGGCAGCCAAAATTATTGCTCAGTGTTCTGGAGAATTAGAAGTCCAAGATCAAGGATCCAACAAATTTGTTGTCTGCCCTAAGTTATCCACTTCGAAGATAATGCCTTGGTTTTTTTTTTAATTAATTAATTTCTTTTTTTGATACTTTATTTACATTTCCAATGTTTCCCCTTTTCTAGGTCTCCTCTTTGGAACCCCCCTATCCCCTCCCCCTCCCCGCCTCTATGAGGGAATTCCACCTCCCACCCACCCGCCCACCCATTCCTGTATTCCCACCTTGATATTCCCCTTTACTGGGGCCTCTAACACCCTTAGGCCCAAGGGCCTCTCCTCTCCCTGATGGCCAACAAGGCCATCCTCTGCCACATATGTGATCCGAATCATGGGTCACTCCATGTGTATTCTTTGGTTGGTGGTCCAAACTCCAGGACGACCGGGGGGGGGTCAGGCCCATTGACTCTGTTGCTCCCTCCATGGGGCTGCAGACTCCCTCAGCTCCTTCAGTCCTTTCTCCAACTCCTCCATCTGGGACCT
>CM052722.1:111766613-111795508 GCA_028551405.1 Uromys caudimaculatus | reverse complement strand
GGCCACCAGGGAGAAAGGAGAGGACTCTGGGCCTGAGGGTGCTAGTGGCCCCAGTAAAAGGGAATGTCAAGGTGGGAATATGGGAATGGGTGGGCGGGTGGGTGGGAGGAGGAATTCCCTCTCAGAGGCGGGGAGGGGGAGGGGACACGGGGTTTCCAAAGAAAAGGGGAATCATCGGAAATGTAAATAAAAAAAAAAATCCTTCATCCCAGGATGCTCACTCAGCACATTGTCTTTCCAGGTAGCCTGAGAAAAGGAATATTCCACTAGACAACTCCTAGGAAATGAGATTGTTTCTGAATGATGCTCTAATAATCACAATAATAACGTATGTTTAAGTGTAAAAAAAGAAAAAAAAAAAAAAGAAAAGAAAACCCATCACCAGTGGAAACTCCACACCCATCGTTCTTTCCTTCTTGGAATTGCCAAAATCTTTATAAAATCTGAACAAAAATGAGCAGAAAGCTTTGCCGGATCTTCAGGCTGAGCAATTCAGTCCATTTATCACTTGAGAAAATTGCCTTTTTATTCCCAGATTTTGAGAGTTTTAAATCATTATGGGTATTGAAAATTTCATCCCCTTTCTTTTGCCCTTGTCTTTGTTTAATTTATTCTTTGTACAGCTACCAGTGTGATCCTAAACCATTAGTGAAAATGAGTCACATTTACACTGACCCTCTTCCAATGCCTCCATATTTCACCTGGTTAAAAACAAAACAAAACAAAACAAATGTCCCAGAAGGCGTTATATGGTCCAGTCCCACACGTTACTCTCAGAACTTATATTCTATTAATCTTTTATCTTAATGTCTTCAATATATGTATAGAAGCCTTCTTGTTAATCATGGAGGAAAACAGATACAGTTCTACCCAAGAGCATCTACATCTGCTACTCTTCCTGCTTTTACTGCTCATCTCCCCTGCTCCCCTGCTTTTACTGCTCCTCTCCCTCAAATGAATTCATGTCCTGTACTTAGTATGTGAGTCTTTGTATTTTTCCCTAGGGCATAGCATCCTTTAGTATACAATATGACTAACTTACTATTTTATCCATTTTTTCTTCCCATAGCCAAATGTAAGCTCTAAGTAAGTAAAATGATAGCAAGCGCCTGATGTATCTTCACTGATACATGATAGATGATTTATAATCATGCACTGAGTGCAGCACTGAGTCAGGAATCTGATATGTTGGGTAATTTTGGAGAAGTTTCTTCCTTTTCGTTTAACTCAAATATAAAATCACTGGGGGAAATTAAATTCTGTGCTTTCTTTCAGGTTTTTCTGTATCTGAGATTCTAGGAAAGACACTGATTGATAATGGAGCTAGAGTAAGATAATCTTGTATGTGGAGAAAGAAATTAAAGAGGATATCAGAAGACAGAAAGACACTCATTCTCAAGGATTAATATGCATTAATATTATAGAAACAGCCACCCCACCAAAAGCTATCTACAGATTTGACACAATCTCTATCAATGTCCAAACACAATTCTTTACAGATCTTAAAAGGAAAACTTTCAGCTTTATATAGAAACACAAAAACTCAGTATAAATAAAACAATCCTACACTCCTGAAAAATAAAAGAACTGTTGCAGGTATCACCAGCCCTGATTTCAAGTTTCACTATAGCACTAGAGTAATATAAACAGCATGATATTCACACAAGAGCAAACTCATTGATCATTGGGATAAAATCAGAGACTCAGACATAAATTCACACACCCATGTACACCTGGTTTATTGATGAAGAAGCCAATATTACACACTGGAGAAAAGACAGAATCTTCACCAAATGGTTCTGGCCAATCTGAGTATCTTTATGTAGAAAAATCCAAATAAATCCATCCTTATCACCCTGCGTAAAACTCAACTCCAAATATCAGAGACCTGAATGTTAAACCAGGTATACTGAATCTGATAGAAAAGAAACTGGGAAATATCCATGAGCTCATTGGTACAGGAAAAGACTTTCTGAACAGAATACAGCACCAGCACTGAGATCAATGATTAATAAATGGAACCTCATGAAACTGAAAAGCTTCTGCATGGCAGAGGACACCATCATTTGAACAGAGCAGCAGCCAACAAAATGAGCAAAAATTTTACTAATCCTACATTGGACAGAGGGCTGATATCTAAAATATACAAAGAACTCAAAAACTAGATATCACGAAAAAATAACTCAATTTAAAAGTAAGGTACAGACCCAAACAGAGAATTTTAAAAGAGGAAACTCAAATGGCTGAGAAACTCTTAAAGAAATATTCGACATCTTTAGTTAGCAGGGAAATGCAAATCAAAATTACATTGAAATTCCATCTTACACCCACCAGAATGGCTAATATCAATGAAACAAATGACAGTTCGTGCTTGGGAGAATTTGGAGTAAACAGAGCACTCATCCATAGTTAGGGTTAGGGTTAGGGTTAGGGTTAAGGAGGGCAGAGTTGCACAGCCTCTATGGAAATCAGTGTAGTGGTTCCTAAAGAAGATGGGAATTGATCTACCTCAAGATCCAGCTAGCACCCTTGGGGGAAACATAACCCCAAACCTGCTTCATACTACCACTGAGACACTTGTTCAACCATGTTCATTGCTACTGTATGCATAATAGCCAGATATTGGAAGCAACTTAGATGTCTATCAAAAATGAACGGATAAAGAAAAATGTGATACATTTACACAATTGAATATTAATCACACATTAAAATAAATGAAATCATGAAATTTGCAGGTAACTGGATGGTACTAGAAAAAAAAAATCATTCTGAATGAGGTAACTCAGTCCCAGAAGGACATATATGATATGTATTTGCTTGTAGGTATATATTATGTCTTAAGTCAATTATAAGCAAGCTACAATCCATAGAACCACAGAGGGTAGCTATAGAGAAAGAGACTGGGACAGGGGGACAGATAGATCTCCCTAGGAAAGAGAAATAAGATAAATGGTTATGGATGAATGGGGAGTGTGCTTGAACAGGAGGAGGAAGAAGAGAGGGGGTGAGAGAGGGATTGTGGGGAAAGATACATAAAATTAAGGGCCATTTGATGGGTAGTATTGAAGCCTAGTGGAGTAGAAGCTTTCTAAAATATATACATATATGAAGGTGATAGAAATGAAATCAACACGTAAGGAGGGAGACAATGCCGCAAATGAAGCTTCCATTATTGGGACTGGTTACATCTAATTAAGATGCTGGCCAAAGGGTTCCCATGGGAACCCCTAAACAACCCAGGCTGTTGCAAAGTGTAGAGGTTGCTCTCCAAATATTGATACCAAGTCTCCATCACTGAAGATAACACCTAAATTTATTGAACCTGGATAAGTCTAGTTGGTACCTACATAGAACCTTTACCCCTATGTACTAGCATCTTTGGTACAGGAAGGTTCTCTGCACACAACCAAAAAACATAAATATCAATCCAGCTATCATCTACAATGGTGTCCTGGTTGCAAGATATGCTAGGGCAATGGTGGCACAAAGATTGTGGGAGTAACCAACTAATAACTGATTTGACTTAAAGTTCTTTCTATAAGATGGAACTATTTGGGTGATCAAGAACAGGAGACTATATAGCCCAAGGACCTAGAGTAAAACCAAGTACTACTGTGTGTGTGTGTGTGTGTGTGTGTGTGTGTGTGTGTGTGTGTGTGTGTGTGTGTAATTTCATGTATAATAAACTAAAAATATAAAAGGAGCAATAAAATGACTCTGAACAACAATCTGCTATAATCATAGATCAGTGCCTTCAACCATCATTGGAGAAGCTTCCTTCTGCAACAGATGGGAACAATACAGGGACCCACAGTCAGAAATCATACAGAAAGTGAGAGACTTTGGAACACTCAGTCTTAAATGGAATATCTGTATCAAATGCTCCCCTGCCCCAGGGCTCACAGAGCCCTGCAGAAGAAAAGGCAGAAAGAGTCTAAGAGCCAGAGGGGATGAAGGACACCAAGAACATAAGACCTTCTACATCAACAAGATCTCATCCCATGTAAGCTTACAGAGACTGAGGCAGCATGCACAGGGCTGGCAAAGGTCTGCAGCAGGTGGATTCCTAGAGCTGAAAGGAGAAGTGGACACATGCCCTATACCTAACCTGGAAGCTATCTCCAATTGATAGCCACTCTCAAATGAATTTTAGTTTCCTCCAAGGGACTCTCCCTGGAGAAACAAACTACTCTTAAGGGTAGGCTGCATGCCCAACAGTAGATGGCCAACAGAAAATTAAATCAATGGCATCTCTGCAGGTTTGTTGTCTCATAATGTCATGTTAAAAAGGCTTTTCCTTTTCCTTTTTAATTTTATCTTTATTTTCATTTTATTTTAGTATATGTGATAAAATTATTTAAATTATATAATAAAAGTCATATATATGTTATATCTAAAAACATATATGTAACATATATTACAAAATGTATATAATAAAACAAAACATATACACACACAGGTCCTTTGCATATATATTATGGTTTTGTGGGATTCCAGAGTGTGTGAACAAGTGGGTCTCTATTTCTTGTGTCTTCTCTTGGGTTCTTTTTATTCTATCTGTTTGTTCTGTCCAATTGTGATGTGTTAGTTTTGTTTTATGTATCATAGTATATATTATACTACATTATATTATATTATAGTTTACTATTATCCCTTAGAAGCCTGTTTACTTTCTAATGAGAGACAGAAAGATAGTGGATCTGGATAGGAGGGGACCTGGGGAGGAACTGGAATAAGTAGAGGGAGGGAAATCCATAATCAGGATATATTATGTGAGGGGGAAAAAGAGAAAAATTAAAAATTCATCAGGGAGAAAGTAAGATATTATACTATAAATAAATCACAGTTTTCTAGAACTATATTGTCTAATCCATAACTGCTCAGTACAAGGTTTCAATACAAATATATACCTTTGTGGATGAAAAACAATCAAATAATTCAGTGTGCTAGATCTTGGCATGCATAAAAAATAGACAAAAACTCCTAACCTATAGTAAAGAAAGAAAATAGAAATATAAAACCTATGGTATTGTGTATCTTAGGTGATATGAGAAAAGAAAAAGAAAGACTATGATAAAGTTCATTGTCTATAGGGTGAGGGGTAGGAAACTGAGCAGAGTTCATTCAGTGCAGGTCTCCTTTAGAAACTGCTAGTTAGCCTAAGATTAAAGAAAGTGCAAAGGAAGATCTCTGAGAACTTAGAAACAAAGAACTCTACATCATAGTGAATTTAACAGTCTGTTCAGTTGGATTGTTTCCTTGGTTGAATGGCTAAAATCTAGTTCAAAATGTCATCTATACCACATAAAGTCAAGATGGCAAAAGAAAAAATAAAAGAACATTCTGGGCAGACAGGATAATACTTCAACAGCCAGATTCAAAGAGTCTGAAAAGAGCCAGAGTCCAATGACCCAGAAAGATAAACAAGAGAAGAACGTATGGTAGGATAATTCTAGACTCTGAGTAGACATAGACTTTGATTCTGAAAGCATATGGGATTACAGAGAATCTTCTCTTACCAGAGTGGGAAGGTAGGAGGCTATGGCAATAACAACATGGACTTATTCCTGTGATGGCATTAAAAATACATCTGGTTCAAGCAAAGGGTTAGTCTACAAAGGAAACAGAGTGCCTCAATGCAAGTAAAATGAAGGCATGTTAATGACGAGGGTTGCAGGGTTTGTGTGGGCATACTCATTGTGACTTGACTTTAAAAGCTTTTGAATTCCCATCTATATCTGCCTCCCCTAAAGGAAAGAGTCTCCTGGATTATCACTTCTTTACTCCTTGGTATTTACATAGAAATCAAAGCAGCCAAATTTCTGGATCATGGTGGAAAGCCTATGATATCAGTGTTATACTTTGAAGAGTCTCTGATCTTTCTTTTTTGAAAAACCCATTAAAAACCCCCAGGCAATGCAACCTACTGAGATATTTAGTGTTGCTTGTATGCATAGCTCACCTGTTTAGGACTGATCACTTCAGATTGGATTCTCTATCAGAGGATTTATCCCTGGAGAATGGTGTATTGAGATAGGTAGATAGATAGATAGATAGATAGATAGATAGATAGATAGATAGATAGATAGATAGATAGTATCTGTGATACTAATAATGAAAGAAGAGGTCATGAATTCGGGAGGGAGTTGGACAGACACAGAAGGGGTACAAGTGAGGTAAACATAGTACTCATGTATGAAATTCTTTAAAAACAATAAAAGATTTAAGGTAAAAATTTACATGAAAACTGAAAAAGTCTAGAGCAAAAATAAAAGTTTCAGCAGAGTTCCAAAAACCATAGTTTCTGTTTTAGCATAGTTTCTGTGTAATATTCTTCACAATGCCATTCTTTACTTCATCTTGCTTACCATTTCCAGTTCATCTTGGTAACCCTGGTTTCATAAGGCCTTCTATTTGAAGTTTGAACATAACAATTCTTTCATTTTCTCTGTACCTTTAAGAGAACTTTATCAAATTCTCAAATTCTTCCTAGACAATAAGTGCATCTAGGTGTGTGCCCTTTAGTACCTACATGACTTTTATTTCAGTATGTCATTTAGGCAATGAGGGTTGGAACTAGATGATGACAATAACCTTTACAGTTTTAACTAATCCCTTGGATACTTAGAAAATGTTCATATATCTTAGAGAAAACTTCAATTCTTAAGCTAGCCTGTAATATCCACCAATCTGACATTTTTTTTAAAAGTACAAAGGGTTACTTCACAATTCACAGAAGCAGAGACAAGAAAAATATATTTCACAGAGAAACCTATTCCTCCTGTTGGATACTGAAAACTTTCCATGAGGATTTAATAAAGAAAATTGTGTTCCTTCTCTCTCCACTTACATTATTATTTCAAAGATACTGCCTCTTATGAGTAATGTCAAGCGGAAATTATTTTATGCCTACCCAGCAGCCTTTTGAATGTAGAGAATAAGACCACAACAAATAGATTATAAAGGCGGGATGCAATGGTAGTGATTTCTGATTAGGAACAGAACTGATCTATAATAACTTTCTTATCTGCTTTTCTATCCATTTCTTGTCTATCTCACCTGAGTAAAGAAGAAACAGCCTGCCTATGTGTGGGCAGAGGTTGTCTTTAGCCAGACTATGCTGTATTGTTTTCTTTGGGTTTTCAAGCTCTTTCTGCAAAAGAAAAGACAACATATCTAGGCCAATGTTCACAACTACTACTCTATATTAATGTGTTGACCAAATAGGTAATTATTATTTTCTCCTCCTATAACAGTTTCTGTGAGAACAATAATTGTGGCCTATGAGCCTCTTATTTTTTCCATATATTTCTTCATGTTTTACCGCAACTGCCTCATATATAGGAAATGTTTATCCAAAGGTAACTCCAGGTAAATAAAGCATTTCTTACATGACTAATACATTTCCCATAGGCTAATGTATAGAAAGTAATGACTATAGCAAGATCTCTAAACTTGCTCCTATCTTCTATGTGTGTGCTTCTGAGCAAATCACACAAACTGTTTTGATTCTTCTCTCTGAAACAGATGATAATGATACTCATAGTATATTCCTTACAGGGCCACCATGCGGGCGTGGGAGAGCAGAATACCATGCCACAAGTGTTAGGAGCAGACCTGAATGGAGTTACTCAATTTGAATGTGTTTCAGAAATTGTAAAATTCTGTGAATAGCTCAATGTATTAGCAATTTATCCGTGTAATGATAATAATTACACATTGAACCTCCAATCTCTTCCTAGATGTAAGAACATCTACAGTTGGACTCTAAATATGAATGTTTCCTGGATCTCACTTGTTCCAACCAAACTGGAATAATATTGGACAACAGTGTCCTGACAATTAACATCTGCTTATATTTTATTAGCTGACACAATTATAGTAGCACTATGGTTAGGAAGAATAATGAATGGAGACTCTGTATATTAGATTCCTTACATGCCTCTCTCTATTGCCATGACACGAAACAAGATAAATCTTTTGTTTGATCTGTTGATATTCTATTAATCAGGAATTATTGTCCCAAGGAAAATTTGGGTCCTATAAAGCCAAGAGCAAAAATGCCTGTGTAAAGGAGGAAGCTATTGAAAGAATACAAAATTCTAATTGATGACCAGTTTCTCCGCTTATTAAAATACCATGAACATGATAGAAGCTGTCTCGCATATACACAGGAGTTACAAAGACTAGATAGGAATAACCTGTTGAAGCCAGATCTCAAGCAAGTCTAAATGTTTACTGTGTAGGCATTATTTATGTACATATATACCCACACATATGCCCACACATGAGAATGAAGTTGGGGCCAAAGACAGATCAACCTCAAAAGACTGGCAAAATTCATACAGAAACATTAAAATGGATTATTTTGACAGACTAATGCAAAGAAATGAATATATAAATATGACAAATAAGACCCCATCAATATTTTCATTGAAGAATTTAAGCATGATCTTTTCTATTTATGAGTCTTTTCAACATTCTTCAGATTTGACCTTTGGGATTTCTGATTTCCTCCATTGCTTTTGTATTTTTTGGAGTGGAATGCATGTGTATGTGCATGTTTGTGTGTTTGTGTGTTCTTCTACAGAAATGGCTTATTTTTTCTCTTTCTGTTAGTTATCATAGCAAATATATTCTTTCTATACCTCTCTCCCTCATTATGCACTCTTAAAATTGGTTAACTCATATAATAGCCTGCTGAGAATTCTTTCTGAAATAATGAAGCTGTGATCAGGAGTAAATGAGTCAGATAGGATCTGCTGTTTCTATGCTTATTGAAGGGTAGCTAAGGAAGTACCATTAGGCCATATATATATATGGTGGTAAGGTAGTATTCACATTAGCTGCAACCAAAAATAAGTAATATTAGCTGCTGCTTTGAGAAACTCCCTATTCACATAGTCCAACCTTTGTTGGCACACAGGCTTTACTCTCAGTGAAAATAAGGAAGTAAAACACCATGACATTCTTAGAAATACTCCACTGCTATTGAGTGCAAATAGAATTTCATGTTTAATAAAATTTATTTTGGCTGTCTTTCATTTTCTGTTCTCCTTTCTTTTAGGTTAACAATACATGCGGAATGTCCTATGCATTTAGAAGATTTCCCCATGGATGTGCATGCCTGCCCACTGAAGTTTGGAAGCTGTATGTATTTTCTGAGTTTTGTTTGTCTGTTCTGTTTCCAGGTGAAATGCAATCTATTCCTAAGTTCTTAATACTGACTTTAATCCTTGCTGGTATGGAGTGGGTCAGGAGAATGGGGTCAAGTAGTACTAACTGATCAAGAGTGGTAGACTTGGCTTTTAACACCCACCCTGGAACAAATCTTATTCCATTATTTCAGCATAATTTCTATCATTAGATGGAAACATCAACATTTGTCCTTTGCCAGAGGACAGAGCAAGGACAAATAAATGTTAGCTTCCTAAAGGCAAGAGAATATGTCATGCAATTTTTAAATGTCTATCACCCTGCATCTCCACTTACTAATATTCAGTTCCCAACAGTAGATCATTAATAGGAGTGACAGCTGTAGAGATTTGTTGTAATTCTCACAGAGTAGACAGTAGAAATAGAGACCATTTACAAGTGAAATTACAACTATCAAAATTGAATATACTTGAGAGTAGTTCTAAGCATAAGAGTATCTGAGTAAGTTATTATCAGAGTAATATATTAAGATTTGCATTGATCATATCTGAATGATATTGAAACAGAAATTGTATTTGAAAAGTCTCAATTATATGTGACATATTTTATCAGTCATTAGTTTGGCAAATATTTACACACTGCCTCTTGTGTGACAGCTCTATTCTATGAGCTTGGAATGCATTAATTAATAAAACAAAATCCCTAGCCTAATAGAGCTTCTAATTATTAAGAAAATGTGATAGCAAAATATAATAAAAATAGGGTAAAATTAGACATAAAGTAAGGAAAAACACAGAAAAATCCCACTGAATACATAGTAATTATACAGGTGTATAGGATATGGTATGAAATTTCAAACACACACATAAATACATATATACATATACATATACATATACATATACATATACATATACATATACATATACATATACATATACATATATATGTGTGTGTGTGTGTGTGTGTGTGTATGTGTGTGTGTGTGTGTGTGTGTATAATATTCGGGGTAACTAACATGTCTGTTATTTCTAGTATATATCATTTCTTAGTGCTAAGAACATTCAACATCTTCCATGAGGCACTTTGAAGTGTACAGGTAATGCTTGCAAACTATAGTGTCTCTGCTCTGCTATCAAACACGACATTATTCCTACTAATTGTGACAGCTGTGATACCCATCTCCTCAATTTTACTTACCTGTAAATTTTTTCTAATAAGGTAATCCTGAACAATCTGTTTTCAGTTTCTTTGACAACAAACATCTTATCCTTGTAGGCACAACTCATTCTCTTTATTCTTATTATGTATCAATTAAAACATTTTAAAAAGTGACATAAGATGCAATTGGGCAAATGATGTAGACATATGAGGAAATAGTGTTCCAGGTGGTAGAGCAGCATTTCACGAAAACGATTTTAAGTAGAGAAAGGGTTGTATTTGGGTTTGCTTAATAAACATCACAGTAGCCATGTGGATGCCCAGTGAGCATAACAATGAAATCACTAGGTAGAGATGAGAGTATAAACTCAGCTAGAGCCTCTAGAGTCTTCTAAAAAATTAAGGGGCCTTGAATTATATTCTGTGGGTAAAGAGGGAGTAAGTGGAATATTTTGAATTAACAATTAATATTGTCTTACTTATTTTAAAAGAATGTTATTAGGGTTTTAAAACTTGTTAGTAGAGAAAAATATAAAGAGTTCAATTAATTTTATATTGCAATATTTAAGGTGAGATATGCTGATGGAAGTTATTGAAATCTTTCATGTAGTAATAACTCAACTAACCTGTGATGGTTATAAAGGTGATTAAAAAGTGGTATACTGGGAAAAGACTTACAGCAAGATACCCTGATGCATTAGTTGTGTAGTAGAAGGAAAACTCAAGTAACTAAGATATAGTCAGCCTAATGATTTTGCTTTCACGTGAGACAAGATTTTGCTTTCACGTGAGACAAGTAGTGTTAGAAATCAGAGTGGTGGGTTTGAGAAAGGAGCTGTCTTGAAATTACCAGTCAGAAATGCTCTCTATTAGGAGTAGAGCACCCCACTTACTTGAGAGCCTGAGCAAGACTTGAGGTAGAAGAGCAATTAGAAGGAATAGAGGCAACAAGACAGGGCCTAAAAAAAAACACTTCCCTTGAAAACCCGGAAAGGAACTTCATGAAGGAAAAGGCTTAAAATAAAGAGTTTAAAAGATAGCTTAAAGTGAAAGAGTAAGAGAGCTAGGAACCATGGACAGTGTGAGGGGTATGAAGGATGCATAGAAAAGAGAACAGCAAAGGTATGAAAGAACATTTATTTATCTCTTACTTCTTCTGTAGGACTAGAAACCAGAGCAGGAGGTGGATGGCCAGATTGCTCCAGGCTAAGCATCTTATCTGTTAAGGGGACAGGCATTTTAATGAGTCAGGCCCATGATCTAATGAGTAGTACTTCATTTCTCAAGAGGATTTACTTGTTTGTTGATGCCCACTATTCTCATGATTAACAATCAAAAAACGACCAAGCATAGAAGTGATAAGGATTGTAGAAATACTTCTGAAGAAAGGAGAGATCCTCTTATAAATGAACTTGTGCCCATGGTTCTCCAACCCAGGAATGTGTGCTAGTTCTCACTATGATTCACAGATTGGACTTAATTCATCTCATGGACATAAAATGAAGCCAAAACCTAATATGAACAACTTTTTTAAAAAAGAAAACATTGTCTTTTCTGTAGTTTTCTGTAGTGCTAAAAGGAGGAGGAGAGGATGGAGGAGAAGGAAGGGTGGAGAAAGAGAGCATTCATCAAGCTATCAGCTTTAAAACTTAAAACAGAAGAGCAGAGTCACATAAATCCATCTTAATCCTTTATAGAAATAAAGTGATAAGTCTTGTACACTGTTTGCACCATTAGGGAAGAATGAAGACTCTGTTAGAAATGTAGCTTCCACCAAGAAACTCTTTATGAACCATGCTTGGACTTAAATAAAATGAAATCATTAGATATGAATGGGTATATATATTTAAGAACATATGTTCTTAAAACAATATATAAAAGCTAAATAACAACACACACAGAGGCCTGTTATCAGAGTTTATGGAGATGGACTTTTAGATGGTGGCAATATGTGGTAGAACACACCCATAATCTTAGTAGGGAGTGACTGATTGCTTGTGAGACAGCTGGATCTCTGGACCTCTGTAGCCAGCCAATATAGGCCAGTTGGTGAGCCTATCCTGGGTTTCAGTAAGAAACCCTAACTAAAAATGAGTAATGTGCCTCATTGCTGAGAAAGGCAACTAGTGTCAACCTCTGACCTCTATATGCACTCACATGTACATAGACATAAAACCACATACATACACATATATCACACATATGGGTATTGTGTTTAAGAACAGATAAAAGACAGATAACTTGTACAGAAACTGGGCATCTACAAATAAAAGTAAACTGGAAATTATTATAAACTGGAAAAGTATATCTAAAATTCATAGTTCATGGGTAGATAAAACAGAAGACAGGATTAAGTACCTAAAGAATAAGTACTAGAAAATTGAAAAATAGAAGAACAAAAAGAAAATGCACAGAAAGGTGTAAAATCATGTTGGACATGGTAGAAGAAATTATGATATGTAATTAAACATTTGTATTGTAAGTATTTCATAGATGTATATTTTACAGAAAGAAAAAGAACTTTTAAAACTGATAAAATTATTAATCTTAAGTCTCAAGATGCACATAGATACTAAGTGTGATAAATATAAAGAAAACAATGCTGATTTTAAAGTTTGTATGGTAATATTAGGATGCTAAGAATACTTAAGATTCTTCAATAAGAATAATCTTGAATAAAAATAAATCCACAGAATTCACAATGAAATCAAATCCACTTGAAGCTGTAGTAATTTAAACAAGATTTTATGGTTACAAAGATAAATAGTTCAGAATTAATGAGTCATGGAGAGAGATCTTAGGCTCTTATTTTATATCAAATATATGCAAAAATAAAATCCAGACATATTGGAACTTTAAGTAAAGGAAAAGAGGCTATCAACTTGAAGAGGGACATAAGAACGGTTTGAGGGAGGCTATTTGGGAGGGGCTGGAGGAAGAAAGCAATATAATTCTATTTCAGTTTTAAACATATCAAAAAAACCCAAACAAACAAACCCAGAACTTTCAGATAAAAATGTAAGATAATATCTTCATGATTTGGAAGAGTTAGTCTTACAAAGGTGTAACTAGCACTAACCATAAAACTGAGAAGATACCTGATATATCTTAAATATTAAAGATTTTTACTTATCAAAATATCATTAAGAAAGGCATGGTGGGTAGGTCAGAGTGTGGTTCATGCTTATAACCTTAGCACTCAGGAATCTGACATAGAAGGACTGATGTGAGTTTGAGATAAGCCAGTGTTTCATAGTGAGAGTTCCAGGGTGTCTGGTTTATAAAGCAAGATTCTGTCTTAAAACAAGCAAACAAAGTTCTAAAGCTAAACAAAAAGACACTAAAAAGAGCTTTTCATCAGATGGAAAAAATACTTCAAACTATTCAAATACATAAGATCCCCTACAAATCTCTAGAAAGCAATAAAAACCTTTAGTAGAAAAGGAAAGGGCCCTAGTGATAAATTGGTACCTTACAAGATCTCGACTTTTGCTGTTTCTCTTTCTTTTTTTAATTTTTTAATTTTTTGATACTTTATTTACATTTCCAGTGTTTCCCCCTTTCTAGGTCTCCTCTTTGGAAACCACCTATCCCCTCCCCCTCCCCCACCTCTATGAGGGAATTCCACCTCCCACCTACCCGACCACCCACCCCCATATTCCCACCTTGACATTCCCCTTTACTGGGGCCTCTCCTCCCCCTGATGGCCAACAAGGCCCTCCTCTGCCACATATGTGGTCCGAACCATGGGTCCCTCCATGTGTAGCCTCAAGACATCCCCATTTTAATGAGATACCTAGAGGCTTAGCCAATAAACTCCCCTTCCCAGCCACTCCTCCCTGCAAAAGGTATTTTAACCTCAGGCCCGCACTGATAAAGTAGGATATGGTTTTACTCATTATCATTCCCTGCCATGACAATAAATGCCTCAGAACCATAGACTGTCTCTCTTCATCAGGATCCATCATGGGGAACAATGGAACAGGTCTTCTAAAAAGCCTTGTGTAGTCTCCTGAAGAAGGCCTCTCAATATTCCCAGCCATGGTATCTACCAAACCAAGCCAGCTAGCCATGGACAAGCCAAAGACCCAGTCTCCAGTGGGACCCAGCTGCGCTCCTCCCTGCCTTTCCCCCTTTGGCCCAGGCTAGATCCAGCCTGTAGGCCCTCACTCTGTTTTCAGCTCTTCTGTGGCATCCAGTGGAGCCTGGGATGCCCAAGGACCTGAGAACTAGACGGAGCTGGCTCCCTGAAGTCCTAGGGACCCCAGGCTGTGCTCCCTCACCCCCAGGCAGTGTCTCTCGGTTTCTCACAGCCTGACACCTGTCTGGCAGTGCTGTGGGGTGAACTTGGTCAAACTTCCCCTGTCTCAACTCCCCCAGAGGCCTGAGCCCTGGGGCAGACTCGGGACTCAAAGCACATTAACCCAACAGTACTGGTTTTGAAGGCATGAAGGGGTCATGCAGAGCAGCTGAGGCTTGGCACTTTGAGAGACCAAGAAAGGCCATTGGTGAAAGTACAGCCTCAGTAGCAGTTTAAAGCCAAGGACTGAAGGAGTCATGCAAAGAAGTTGAGGCTTGGCACCAGTAAGAGAGCCTATGAGAGGCTATTGGTGAAAGAGCAGCTCAGTTGCAGCAGAAGACCAAAGCATTTTGGAGATGCCAGTACTGTGGAATGACTAACAAGAACAGCAGCAGCAGTGGAGTGGAGCCAGCCAGAGCTCAGAAGACAAGCTGTGTGTGCTGTAGAGGGCAGAGCTGTAGAAGTGACCCACACTCCTTGGAGGAACACTGAAGATCAAGAGTAATGTAGTCATTGAATACTGAGTTATTTATACTTTTGAAGTTTGATTTTCTCTTTGATTTGATTGTGACTGTGCCCTGTTTCTTTCCTCTTGAATTAAAGTATTTATTTTGGATTTTACTGAAACCCATAGTGAGACTGGATTTCAAAAGACTTTTGTTTTTAATTAGCTGTTTTAAATGGACTGAAATTTTAGTATGTCTGAATATGTAAAGATTGTGGGACTTTTAAAGTTATTTATGATTTTAAAGTGGGATCTTCGGGATAGATAGGAAAGGAAGGGTTGTGTTCCAATATTGGTGTGTTTGTGTGTCAACTTGACAAGGGGTCAATTGTGCTCCCTAGTCTTTTTTATTTTAAAACATAACTTTCAATGTCCACATCTAATCTAGCAAATAGGTTTAAATTATAACAGTTTCTTCTGGTGTTTTGTTTCCTGTAGTTCAGTGCTGAGAGGGATCATCACTTAAGGAACTTCCAGGTCATATTCACAGCCACATCTGAATTTTTGGTCACAGAGGCATGAGAACACCAGGTCTTAGCACTGGTTTATGCAAATGCTCCACCAGGGTGTCCCACGCAGAGGAATGACCATTAGCAAGGCCCATCTTGTAGCACCTCACTACTGCTGTGGGCACTGCATCTCTGGAGTTGACTTCCAGGACGAATATATGATGGTGTGTGATTTCTTACAAGCTCCTTTTGATAATTTGCTTATAGTCCCTTTCCTTTCCCTCACTTCCATTTGAAGCCTCGATTCTGCAGTTAACCTGGGAGAACTGGGGGTGTTCCTACTTTGTTCAGGTAAGGACTCAGCATTAGCTGGATCGTGCACAAGTTTCACACATTTCATCTCCTTCTTTGGCTGAGTATCCAGAGGACAGACTGGCTGGCTGAAAAGTTGAAGAGGCTGGCTGTTTCCAGTGCATGGTGTTACCTTTTAAGTTGTTAAGACAGGACTCCTCCTCCTCTCTCATAAGTGGGAATCTAGAAACTTCTTCCTCAATGGCACTGGCAACAGCTGTTCCTTCTGGGGTGGTTATACTCGACCACAGCACCTTATGATTCTTTGACACAGGTGCTTCAATTATATCTTCAGGTTTATACTTCAGCTTTGATTCATCAAGCTTAGCTCTCAGGTTCATAGATTCACTTTCTAAAAGCTGCACGTGTCTTTCGTTTGCAAACAGTTTCCACTCAATATCCAGGGTCCCCTGGCTCTCAAGTAATGTCTTCAGTCTCTGTATGAACAGTTTGCCTTTTTGCGCCCTCATTTTCTTTCTTTGGTTTATCAAGCTTTAGCTGAAGTATGTTTTCATAATAGGTGCTGTCTTCTAGGGTACAAGTGTTGACTGGTGTGGAAGGAAGGCTTTGGTTCCATACTTTCATATAAATTCTTAAATTTCTCCAGATTACTAATTTTACCTAAAAGGTATTTTATTTCACCATTCTTCTATTCCAACATGGCAGACAACCGTTCCTGCTGCTCAGATTTGTTTTGAGATCCCGATCCTTTCATCCTCAGCAGTGTAGAGATTTGTAACTTCATGTTGCTCATCTGCTCTCTGGAGAATGCATTTTGCTTCTTCTGTGACTGATATTTTTGACTTTCAGCAAGCTGAGCTGGCATTCCACTGCCACCCTCCACCTCTGCAAACGCAGAGTTTGCTGTTTGGATCCAAGGCTTGCTGAAGTGCATGACCCAACTGTACCTGAAGATCTTGTGTTTTTCTATGCAGGCTTTCTCCAAGGCATTAAGTCTGTCTACCTGGTGCTGTAGGGAAGTACTGAAACATTCTAGTTGCTCTTGTTTGTACTGCAGTTTGTTCACCTCTTCATTGAAGGCATTCTTTTATTTATTTATTTATTTATTTTTGACTTGAAGGCTATTTTTTTTGATATTTACTTTATTTACATTTCAAATGTTTTCCCCCTTTCCAGGTCTCCCCATTGGAAACCCCTTATCCCATCCACCCTCCCCCTGCCTCTATGAGGGTGCTCCCCCACCCACCTGCCCATTCCCATCTTCCCTCCTTGGCATTCCCCTACACTGGGGCATCTAACACCCTCAGGCCCAAGAGCCTCTCCTTCCACTGATGGCCAACAATGCCCTCCTCTGCCACATATGTGGCCAGCAAAATGGGTCCCTCTATGTGTATTCTTTGGTTGGTGGTCCAACCTCCAGGAGGACGGGGGGGGGGAGGGGTCAGGCCAGTTGACACTGTTGCTCCCTCCATGGGGCTGCAAATCCCCTCAGCTCCTTCAGTCCCTTCTCCAACTCCTCCATCAGGGACTCCATGCTCAGGCCAATGATTGGCTGCAAGCATCTTCTCTGTATTTGTCAGGCTCTGCCTGAGCCTCTCAGGAGACAGATTATCATGCTTGCATCAGCAAGCACTTCCCAGCATCCATAATAACATCTGGGCTTGGTGGCTGTTTATGAGATTTAGCCCCAGGTGGGGCAGTCTCTGGGTGGTCTTTCCTTGAGTCTCTGCTCCACACTTTGTCTCCATATTTCCCCCTGTGAGTATTTCGTTCACCCTTCTAAGAAACACCGAAGCATCCACATTTTGGTCTTCCATCTTCTTAGAGTTCATATGGTCTGTGAATTCAATCTTGAGCATTCTGAACTTTTGGGCTATTATCCACTTATCAGTGAGTACATACCGTGTTTGTTCTTTTGTGAGTGAGTTACCTCGCTCAGGATGATATTTTCAAGTTCCATCCATTTCTCTGCGAATTTCATGAAGTCATTGTTTTTAATAGCTGAGTAGTATTCCATTGTGTAAATGTACCACATTTTCTGTATCTATTCATCTGTTGAGAGACATCTGGGTTGTTTCTGGCTTCTGGCTATTATAAATATGGCTGCTATGAACATAGTGGAGCATGTGTTCTTATTGCACGTTAGAGCATCTTCTGGATATATGCCCAGGAGTTGTATAGCTGGGTCCTCAGGTAGTATTATGTCCAATTTTCTGAGGATCCACTAAACTGATTTCCAGAGTGGTTTTACCAGCTTGCAATCCCATCAGCAATGGAGGAGTGTTCCTCTTTCTCTACATCCTGGCCAGTATCTGCTCTCACCTGAGTTTTTGATCTTAGTCATTCTGACTAGTATGAAGTAGAATCTCAGGGTTGTTTTGCTTTGCATTTCCCTGATGACTGAGGATGTTGAACATTTCTTTAGGTGCTTCTCAGCCCTTAGAGTTTCCTCAGTTGAGAATTCTATGTTTAGCTCTGTTCCCCATTTTATTTTAATTTTTGGATATTTACTTTATTTACATCTCAAATGTTTTTCCCTTTGGAAACCCCTATCTCATCCCCCCTCCCCCTGCCTCTATGAGGGTGCTCCCCCACTCACCTGCCCACTCCCATCTTCCCTCCCTAGCATTCCCCTACATTGGGGCATCTAACACCCACAGGCCCAAGGGCCTCTCCTCTCACTGATGACCAACAAGGCCCTCCTCTGCCACATATGTGGCCACTACCATGGGTCCCTTCATGTGTATTCTCTGGTTGGTGGTTCAGTCTTTGGGAGCCCCGGGGTTCTGGCTAGTTGACACTGTTGCTCTCTCCATTGGGCTGCAAACCCCCTCAGCTCCTTTAGTCCCTTCTCCAACTCCTCCATCCGGGACCTCACGCTCAGTCCAACAGTTAGCTGAGAGCATCCAGAGAACACAGGGTGCCCAGACTCATTTAGCACAGAAAAACCATCCTATTCATTCAGATGAACTGCCAGTAAGTATGTGATGGCTAGTCTTATGCCAACTTGGCAAAGTTAGAGATATCTGAAAGGAGAAAACCTCAGTTGAGAAAAAGCCTGCATAAGATATGGCTGTTAGGCATTATCTCAAATAGCTATCAATGAGGAAGGACCTAGCCTATTGTGGGTGGTGCCATCCCAGGCCTGGTGGTCCTGAGTTCTATAAGAAAGCAGGCTGAGAAAGCCATGGAGAGCAAGCCAGTAAGCAGCACCCCTCCTTGGCCTCTATATCAGCTCCTGCCTCTAGGTTCCTTCCCAGTTTGAGTTCCTGTCCTAACTTCCTTCGGTGATGGACTATGATGTGGAAGTGTAAGCCAAACAATCCACCAAGAGGACATTTCAATTCTAAACATCTGTGCATCAAGCACAAGGGCACCCAAAAGAAACAGAATTATAGCTTAAATCACATATTGACCTTTGTAGAGAAATATCCACTTCTCCCATAGATGGGTCATTCAGACAAAAACTAAACTATAAATGCTGGAGCTAAGGGACTTCATAAACCCAGTGGACCTTGTGAATATTTACAGACCACTTCACCCAGACACAAAAGCATATACCTTCTTCCCAACATCTCATAGAATTTTCACAAAAATTGACCACATAATGGGTCACAAAGCAAGTCTCAACAGACACAAGAAAATTGAAATAGCACCCTGAAGCCTATCTGACCATAACAAATGATATTCACCATTAAAGCTGAATATCACCAATGACAGAAAATAAAAAACAGAAAGCTTACAAACTGAAGGAAACTTAACAACTCTCTACTGAATAAAATATGGGTCAAGGCAGCAATAAAGAAAGAAATTAAAACTTTCTAGAATTCAATGAAAATGAATACGCAGCATACCCAAACTTATGGGACACAAAGAAATTGGTGCTAAGAGGAAGTTCATAGCACAAAGTGCCCAAATAAAAAAAATTGGGTCTCATACTAGTAACTTAACAGCACATCTGAAAGGTCTACAACAAAAAGAAGAAATCACACCCCAAAGAAGAGATGGCATGAAATAATCAAATGCAGAGCTGAAATGAGTACAGACAAGAAAATCAATACAAAGAATCAATGAAATGAAGAGCTGGATCTTTGAGAAAGTCAATAAGATTGGTAAACACAGCCAAATTAACTGAAAGGCAGAGAGAAGATCCAAATTTAATAAAATTAGAGATGAAAGGGGGAAATATAACAACAGATACCAAGGAAATCCAGGACATACTTTAAAAATCTGTTCCCCATCAAACTGGATAATTTTCTTGATGTATACCACCTATCAAAGTTAAATCAGGATCAGATAAGCAACTAAACAGGCCTAGAGTCTCTAGAGAAAAAAAAGCAGTCTCCCAACAAAAATAAACAAACAATCAACCCAGTGCCAAACAGATCCAACACAGAATTCTACCAGATGTTTAAGGAAGAATTAGTGCCAATACTAATTCTCAAACTATTCTGCAAGATAGAAGCAGAGAGAACATTGCCTATTTTTTTATGAGCACACATTACCTTGATACCTAAACTGCATAAAGACACAAAAAAGAGATTTACAAACCAGTTTTCCTTGTTAACATAGATGCAAAATATCTCAATAAAGAACCTGAAAACTGAATCCAAGAATATATCAAAAAGGTCATCCCCATGATTAGGTAGACTTTATCCCAGAAATACTGAGATAGTTAAACATACATAACTCAAAACAATGCAATCCATCATAAAAACAGACCAAATGACAAAAGCCACATGATTGTCTCATTAGATGCAGAAAAGGCCTTTGACAAAAATCCAACACTACTTCATGATAAAAGTCCTGTAGTGACTAGTGATAGAAAGAACATACCTCAACATAATAAAGGCCATTTACAGCAACCTATAGCCAACATCAAATTAAATGGAGGGAAATTCAAAGTAATTCTACTAAAATCAGTAACAAGACAAGACTGTCCACTCTCTCCATATCTATTCATTTTAGTACTGTGTGTCTTAGCTAGAGCAGTAAGACAACTGAAGGTTATCACTGGAATATAAATTGGAAAGGATTAAGTCAAAGTATCACTATTTGCAGATGATATGATAGTATATATGAGCAACCCAAAAAAATTCTACCACAGAACTCCTATAGTTAATAAACACTTTCAGCAAAGATGCTGAATACAAGATTTTAACAAAACAAAACAATAACAATAACAAAAAGAACCAGAAGCTCTCCTATATACAAATGACAAACGAACTGAGAAAGAAGTCAGGGAAACAACACCTTTCATGTTAGCCTCTGTGCTGGCTAGTTTTATGTCAGCTTGACACAAGCTAGAGTCATCTGAGAGGAGGGAACCTCAATTGAGAAAATGCCTCCATAAGATCAGGCTGTGGACAAGTCTGTAGGGCATTTTCTTAGAGATTGATGTGGGAGGGCCCTGCTCATTTTGGATGGTACCGTTCCTGGGCTGGTGGTCCTGGATTCTATGAGAAAACAGGCTGACCAACCCATGGGGAACAAGCCAGTAAGCAGCACCCTCCATGGCCTCTATATCAGCTCCTGCCTCCTGGTTACTGCCCTGCTTGAGTTCCAGTCCTGACTTCCTATAATGATTAACAACAATAAGAAAGTTTAAGCCGAATAAAGCCTTTCCTCCCCAACTTGCTTTATGGTCATAGTGTTTCATGTCAGCAATAGAAACTGTAACTAAAACAGATTGTAATCACATAAGTCTTAAATATTCCTGAAATTTTCAAAAATTTTGACTTAGTGTACCAGCTTCTTCATTCTTTTGATTGTACAACAATGGCTTAGTCAAATTAATATCTGTGTACCTATCACTAAGATTTAAATCTGATAGAAAAGTACATATATAAAACGTTGTTCATTTCTAAGTGCTCTAAAAGATTCAGAGTGGGGATTTAAATTTAGTTGTTATCTGTCCAGATGGTATGGTGGGATTAGCAAAGAAATCACTGTAAATAAAGATGAGAAGAGGCTCAAGGACTAGAGAGGCTAGAGAAGAGATGACCACACCAATATGAAGGATATAGCAGGTGAAATTAAAGAACCCTGTCAGGGAAGGAAATTGAGCACATCAAGAAGGAGTGAGTGATTCACACTCTTAAATCTTTCTTTTGAAATTTCTTCTGACAACCTTTGCTTTCAGGACTCCTACATTAAAGCAATGAGAGAATTTAATAAAGCTGTCAAAAGAGAGCAGTTTCTGAATTACTAGGACATACAGTGTCACAAAAACTCCCCAATCCTCTGGCTCTTTCAGTCCTTTCCCCCTTCTCCCACAGTGTTCCCTGAGCCTTAGGTGTGTTTTGTAGATGTAGCATCCAATGGGAGTGGGCTTTACAACTCTGCATTTGAATGTTTGTGGTTTGTAGTAACAATTTCCATAGTGTCACCTGCCTAAACATGAGCTGAACAAGAGCAACACCAATGAACACGATGAAATAGATGGGAGTGGTATCCCACAAGGCCTGAACCCTGCCCGAGGAACTACAGGTAACTAGGGAATGCTGAGATCTGGAGAAATAGTCCTCTCCATGGAAGAGCACATCAATTAGTGATCCAATACCAAATGCTCGGTCCCCAAAACATACACATGTGTAACATTATACAGACTGAGCAGATTATATACATATTAATATGACAACAATTAATAGAAAATAGGGTCTTGAATTTTAGAGAAAACAAGGAAGGGTATATGAGAGAATTAGGAGCAAGGAACAGGAAGGGTGAAATGATGAATTATAATGTTAAAAATGGAAGAAATAAGTTTTTCAAAGTTGCCAGAAGAAACTTTCAACAACTCCCAGAGATCAACAAAAGGATGATAGTAACCTGAAGAATATAATTTTAAAAACAATTTCCCTAGTGTTCATGTCTAGTTTTAGTTAACAATTACTTGCCCCCCCACCAAGTTGTATACTTTTTATGCTCACAATTGCATCACAACTATTTGCCTGCCTCTGTTTCCTTCAGAAAATAGCAAGCTTCCTGGTGGGGATCACAACATCTGGCTTTTTACTAGTGTACGGTAATTGAACAAAGTAAAAGGATACATTTTGATATTTCTTTACATGCATATAATATACTTTAATTATATTTACTTCCTTTCTGATTGTCCTTCCACACTCCCCTTCTCCTGTCTCTATTATAGTTGCCCCTGTTCTTTTCATATCATTTCTCTCACTATATTCTACATATGAGAAAAATGCCACATGTCAGACTTCATGACTTACTTGAAAATTGGGAGCTAGCATCCACTAATGTCTGATCTATATAGTCAGCTTAAGTTAAGAAATCTACCAAGAACTTTATTTTCTTTTTTAGAGTTAAAAACATCATTTATAGATGTAATACTCCTGAAGAGAGTTTTCAAATTGGAGATGCATATATAACGTATTTGATCCATACAGTTTTCGTTGCTTTTTTAAAAATCATGTGTCAAAGGCTGGGGAGGTGGCACGTGAGTAAAGTGCTTGGATTACAACCCGAGAACCCCAGTTTGGATTCCGAGTATCCACACAGATATCCAAGTACACATATACACACCTGAAGCCACAGCATTAGTGGAGGCAAGGAATCATCGCAGGAGCAAAGAGCATCCCTAGGGCTCGCTGCTTGCCAACCCAGCTGCCAAATTCTAAGTTTCCATATTTATTACTGCTTTATGGAACTGAATTCTCTGATAACATTAGGTTCAAATCTGAGAAGATCACAACCTGCTGAGGCTGTATAGTGACTAGTTCTTGTACATGATTGTTATGGGATCACACATACCTTGTAATCTCTCTGAATATAGTGTCTAATATAAGTTGCTAATAATAGCTTTCTTAAGAGACAATTGAAATAACTTATATCTATAAGAGTTTAAAAATTAAAAGGTAGACTGAGACAGCTGTGCTCCAAAACAAATGGGAGAGTTATAGAAATGGAAACTGTTTTAGGTATGCCTAAAAAGTATTTTTAATAATTAATTGAGATTCACATATAAAATTATGTGGTATATTATAGGAAACTGTAATTACGATATGGTACCTCCTTTATCTGGAGGAATATATTCTGAGACCATTGTTGGGTGAATCTGTGAAATTGTGTATATAGTATTTTTCTATACAAAAATACCCATGGAGAAAATTGATTTTTAAAGTGGACACAGTTGCAGATTAATAAAGATAACTATTAACAGGAGAATAATTGAACTTATTTACTGTACTTGATCTTCCACTTCTTGTGATAATAATCTTACCCAATGACATGAGGTGAAATGAATGGTGTCAGGCTAGTTTATAAGGTTCCATGAGGCACAAGCATTATGATGCTACAATAACTGATCTGAGAACAAAGGAAATGACTAAGTGATTAATACATAGTCCCCAGTAGAAATGAATGTAATAGCAAAGGAGGCCCTGTGTTACTTTGATGAGCTTACAGCTTAACATTTGTGGACTTTGTATTTCTGGAATTTTCCATTAATATTTTTGGACTACTTTGACCACAGATAACTGAATCCTTGGAAAGAGAAAACACAGATAAGTAGGGTGGGATGTTAGTGCCTAGGACAGATGTATGATTAAGATCTAAATTGCAAAAAGTAGGCTGAAGTTCAACAGGCTTTATGTTTTAGCACATATAGTAAGTGTTGCTACTGGGAAACTCTAGGCAGCAAAATATTTAATATATTATTAATATATGAAAGTATCTACTGTGGCTGATGAGATGGCTCAGTGGTCAAAGGTAATTTCCTCCAAACCTGACAGCCTGAGTTCAGTCCCAGGACCCACATAGTGGAAGGAGAGAGCTGGCTCCCCTAAAAAAGTTGTCCTCTGACCTCTACATGTACTCCATATGTATGTGCATGTGTGTATGACCACACACACATGCATGCACATAAACATAAATGTTAAATAAATATGTTTTAAAGAAAGTGTCTACTGATTGAGATCATTTGTGGGGCTATTCGTATGAAAAAGTTAAATCTCTTGTATATTTTCAGCTTTAAAATTGTATGTGTACATGCACATGTGTGGAAGACACATTGGCTCTGGGCGTTTTCTTCAGTCACTTTCCACCTCTCATTTGAGACAGTCTCAGTGAGTGTGGCTCTTACTGATCTAGCTAGTTAAACTAGTTCGAGCTCCACTGTATTAGCACTGGAGCTATAGGCATGCACCCAGCTTTTGATATGATTGATAAGGGATCTGAACACAGGCACTCATGCTTATGTGGCAAGTAATTTTCTAATTGAGCCATCATCATCTCCATTCCCCTCATAAAATTTTCGTTAGATGCACATGACAGGACAGATGCAAAACTACCATAAAATTATACATATTTGGTCATGGTGCGAATGAGAATTTTGATATCAATGAGTTCTTGGCATATTGTTCATCGCAAATAAAGCATAGAATGGTTTACTTAATCATTTGTGAACAAGTCCTAAAATATAACGTATGTAGATAACAATTAATGTACATGAGTATGTGTTAATGCTAGATCTGCTTATGATTAATAAATTTAGTATTACAAAATTTTGCAGAGAACCAGAGTTTACATTGGTTTGCCAGAAGATTCACCAGAAATTCTTTGCTTTGTGATAAACTATGTAACTAGAGTATATTAAAGACACAGTAGCTGTCTTGATAAGGTGGAGATACTTTCAATCATTGACTTTATCAAAAGATAGCTTAAAACTTTGAGTAAAGTGCCAAAATGTGTGATGATTAGCTTCCCTTTGTGAACCTATCTATGTACCTGAGTTAAGTCAAGGTTTTCACTCTAAATATGAAATCTAATGTAGAAAGATTTGCCTTTCTCTGGAAAGGAATCAACTCATTCATTATGGTATTGACAATAAACTATTTATCTTTATGCCATCTCACACCTTTGTCAATCTGTACAAAATTCTGCATTTGATGCTTTAATTTGAAATCAAAGAGAAAACATTGACAACCTGGTACAAAAGAAAGCATGTGAAATTTCTGTTTTGCATACTAAAGTGGTAATATAATTTATAAAATTGTTATCATTAATTATTGCTATTTTAATTTTGATTATTATTTTAATTTAAAATATCATTAGTTTGAATTTTTATTTTATTTCATATACTTACCTTATCATTAATTATAGAAAATTTTATTATATTCTTGGAAGTTTATGTTTTATTACCAGCCTGGTTAACTCACTTTGGGTATTTCCACAGATCTTGCCTCTTTTGGGTTTGACATTTGTGAATGAGGGGATATTTTATTCTTTCCCATTTCTATATATTCTTTCCTTCCAGAAAAGGAAAGGTGTCAATCCAGAACATTGTCAGTCATTAAAGGAACAAAATATTGTGGTTTCATTTCACGTAGGTTCTACATGCAATAATAAGTAGTGAATGTTTATTAGAGGAACGGATGGATGAATAGAAGGTTGGACTTAATGGAAGACAAAAATGTATCTAGAAGTCTTTGGGATTGGATCTGTATTAAATTAAATATTATTAAATCATAGACATGTTAATCATGATAGGAAATGATTTTCCTTTCCTTTAAACTTTTTTTTTACCTACCCCTGCCATAGATGCCTATACCAAAGCTGAAGTAATTTATTCTTGGACTCTTGGGAAGAACAAATCTGTGGAAGTAGCACAGGATGGCTCACGCCTGAATCAGTATGACTTGCTTGGCCATGTTGTTGGGACAGAGATAATCCGATCTAGTACAGGTATTGCCTTATTTGTTTATTAAATTTCTATGTAATCTTTACCATATGCCAACATTATCTTTCTAATTTATTTAATCCTTAAAAACAGTTTTGAATACCATTACAGTGATGAAATTGAAGCATATATGAATTCAATAATTTATGCCATATTGTTATACAGTGTCAGAGTCAAACTGTGAACCCAAGCAGGAAACTCTTAAGTCCCTCTGAAACCCAGTGCCCAGTGTCTCTTAAGAAGTAATGTTTTGGCATTTTCAAACACTAATCTTTGTGAGTCTACAGTTATTGATGAAGTTGGGCATACAGTCATCCTTTCATTATTAAGATATATGTTATGACTTGGCGATGTTATAGCATGCCATCTTGTCTTCCCTTTACTTCAGGACCCCGGGGAGAGTATAACATACTAGAAATGCTTTTGCCCAGGCCTGTGGAGGTCCCATTCCCAAAAATGTATTCTGCACCAGTTAATTTTGTTGCTTACCCTGGTTGCTCTCTGAACTTTGATACTTGGTATCAAATTTGAAAATCAGTATTACTGGCTATCGAAGCAGCCCAAGATCTTATTCCACAGATTAAACAACCTTTATCATATGTAAAATACATGTTCATAATAGGAGTGTTAAAAATGCATAGAGAAACCAACATAGGAAATTCAGATACAACCAACTCAATGTAGCCATGGGCTCTCTATCTACAGATTTAATCAAATGAGAAATGCAAATTTGTCTTAATTGTATATTAAACATGTGTAGAAGTTTTTGTTGTCATTATAAAATATCATATGAATTATTTGTATTGTATCTGATATTTTAGTTTTAAAGAAGAGTGGAGCTGAAAATCATAGGTTTTATTTTTATTTTTTATTTTTGATACTTTATTTACATTTCCAATGTTTCCCCTTTTCTAGGCCTCTTTGGAAACCACCTATCCCCTCCCGCTCCCCCACCTCTATGAGGGAATTCCACCTCCACACACCCGCCCACCCACTACCATATTCCCACCTTGACATTCCCTTTTTACTGGGGCCTCTCCTCCCCTTGATGGACAACAAAGTCCTCCTCTGCCACATATGTGGTCCGAAACGTTGGGTCCCTCAATGTGTATTCTTTGGTTGGTGGTCCAAACTCCAGGAGGACCGGGGAGGGGGTCAGGCCAGTTGACACTGTTGCTCCCTCCATGGGGCTGCAGACTCCCTCAGCTCCTTCAGACCCTTCTCCAACTCCTCCATCAGGGACCTCACTCTCAGTCCAGAGGTTACTGTAAAGTGAAACTTGGGCATTCTGAACTTATGGGCTAATATCCTCTTATCAGTGAGTACATACCATGTTTTTTCTTTTGTGACTGAGTTACCTCACTAAGGATGATATTTTCAAGCTCCATCCATGTGCCTGCAAATTTCATTAAATCACTGTTTTTAATAGCTGAGTAGTACTCCATTGTGTAAATGTACCACAGTTTCTGTATCCATTCCTCTGATGAGGGACATCTGGGTTGTTTCCAGCTTCTGGCTATTATAAATATGGCTGCTATGAACATAGTGGAGCATGTGTCTTTATTACATGTTGGAGCATCTTCTGGGTATATGCCCAGGAGAAGTATAGCTGGGTCCTCAGGTAGTATTATGTCCATTTTTCTGAGGGTCCGCCAAACTGATTTCCAGAGTGGTTGTACCAGCTTGCAGTCCCACCAACAGTGGAGGAGTGTTCCTCTTTCTCCACATCCTCGCCAGCATCTGCTGTCACCTGAGTTTTTGATCTTAGCCATTATGACTGGTGTGAGGTGGAATCTCAGACTTGTTTTGCTTTGCATTTCCCTGATGACTACGGATGTTGAGCATTTCTTTAGGTGCTTCTCAGCCCTGCGAATTTCCTCAGTTGAGAATTCTCGGTTTAGTTCTGTTCTCCATTTTTTGATGGGGCTATTTGGTTTTTTGGAGTCTAACTTCTTGAGTTCTTTGTCTATATTGGGTATTAGCCCTCTATCAGACGTAGAATTGGTTAAGATCTTTTCCCAATCTGTTGATTGCCGTTTTGTCCTATTGACAGTGTCCTTTGCCTTAAAGAAGCTTTGCAGTTTCATGAGGTCCCATTTGTCTATTCTTGATCTTAGAGCATAAGCCCCTGGTGTTCTGTTCAGTAACTTTCCCCCCGTACCCAGGTGTTTGAGACTTTTCCCCACTTTCTCTTCTATTAGATTCAGTGTAACTGGTTTTAGGTGGAGGTCCTTGATCCACTTGGACTTGAGCTTTGTACAAGGAGATAAGAATGGATCAATTTGCATTCTTCTACATGTACACCGCCAGTTGAAC
>CM052722.1:111719262-111766113 GCA_028551405.1 Uromys caudimaculatus | reverse complement strand
TTTGGTTTTTCGAGACAGGGTTTCTCTGTGTAGCCCTGGCTGTCCTGGAACTCACTCTGTAGACCAGGCTGGCCTCGAACTCAGAAATCCGCCTGTCTCTGCCTCCCAAGTGCTGGGATTAAAGGCATGCACCACCACTGCCCAGCCTCTCTTGTATTTCTTTAAGGGTGTCTTTCTTTCTTAAAGTCTTCAATCATCAACATGAGAAATGATTTTAAATCTGAGTCTTGCTTTTCTGGTGTGTTGGGGTATCCAGGGCTTGCTGTGGTAGGAGAGCTGGGTTCTGATGATGCCAAGTAGCTTTGGTTTCTGTTCCTTATGTTCTTACCCTTGCCTTTTGCCATCTTGTTAACTCTGATGTTAGCTGGTCTTACTCTGTCTGCCTGTGGCTTGCCCCTACTGCCGGCCTCTGTGTCAATACTCCTTGAAGACCAGCTCTCTCAGAGGTATTTGGGTTTGGAGAGCTGAGGCACAGGGTCAGCTCTGGGGTGCAGACAGAAATCAGAAGGATCTTGTCCCCAGCTGTCCCTTGGTTCCTATGTCCTGATGGCTCTGCAAGGGTCCCTCTTGATCCAGTGAGTTTGAACAGAAGTGGTGGTTTTGCCTGTGCTCAAAGGTCAGCACTCCTGGGATACCGGCTCTCTCCTGTAGCCTTGTGGCCCAGGCTGAGGTCCCCAGGCACAGATGGAAACTGGAAAGTTCCTGTACCCGACTTTACCTCAGCCCCTGTGTCCCGAGGGTTCTGGGCAGGTCTTGGAGAGCAGTGTTGCTCCCTTTAACCCCACTCATGGCTTTTCCATGCTCCTGGGAAGGTAGCATTCTCCTGGCGCTCCTTGGCTATGGATCCCTGGTGGCCCAGGCAGAGGTCTCCATCCACAGATGGAAACCAAGGTTCAGAGGTTTCCTGTCCCCGAGTTCTCCTCAGGCCCTGTATCCTGCCAGTTCCAGGCAGGCCCTGGTGAGCAGTGGTGCTCGCCTTAACCCCACTCACGGCTTTTCCATGCTCCTGGGAGGGTAGCTTTCTCCTGGCACTTGTTGGCTATGGACCCCTGGTGGCCCAGGCAGAGGTCTCCACCCACAGATGCAAATCGGAAGGTTAATCATAGGTTTTTATATACATATCATGCAATTTTATGCAAGAGACCTGAGAATTCAGTGATTGTGTATTAATAGGGGTTTCTGAAACCAGTCCACCCAAGATAAAGAGTAACAGTTTAACTCTTCAATTGCATGTCCTAGGAAAATGTCAGTAAGGGACTGGACACATGCCTCAGTAGTTAAGAAAACTGTCTGCTCTTAAACAGGACCTGGGTTCAGTTACTAACATATACTTAGTGACTCACAACCATCTGTAACTCCAGTTGCAGGGAATCTGACACCCTCTTTTGACCTACACGGGAATCCACAATCATGTACCCCCATGAGGATATACAAACACACATATACACAAAGTATGGTGTGGAGGTAGGATGATGGAGATTGGCAGATAGACACAAACATAGAAATAAAAATTTAAAAATCTAAAATAATAGAATTAGAAAATTTTAGTACATTTATTGATATTTATTGATATACAGGAGAATTCGTTTTGCATTTTTTAGCAATTCAAAAATTTAATTAAATGACATTTTAGAACACTAAAATGTTCCAAATGGTACAAAATAAATGGCACTCATACCATTTATTCTATTTTATATTTTTATCTGCTTTTAATATTACAAGTTTTATACAGTTTTCATGTCATTAGATGTCTAGGAGCCAAGCAAAATGCACATATAAATTGGTAACAATATACTAGCAATTATTTTTTCAACCAAATATACATTGTATATATATTTTTATTGGATATTTTCTTTACGTATCAAATGTTTTCCCCTTTCCTGGTTCTACCCCCCCTAGAACCCCTATCCCATCTCCCCTCCCCCTACTTCTATGAGGATGCTCCCCCACCCACCCAACCAATTCTGCCCACACTGGGGCATTGAGCCTCCACAGGATCAAGGGCCTCTCCTCCCATTGATGTCCAACAAGGCCATCATCTGCTTCATATGCTGCTGGAGCCATGGGTCCCTCCATGTGTACTCTTAGGTTGGTGGTTTAGTCCCCAATTATAATAAAGGCAATAATACTTGTTTTGGTTACTTTAAATAAAAATAAAATAATAAATTCTCTCTTTTAAGGCCAGAGAATTCTTGACAATTGTTTGTGTTTTTCAGTGAAGAATGTAGCTTTTCATTGCTGAAAGTCAGCAAAATAATAGTTTCATTTGTAATGGCATTGTGCAGGGCTCATAGCCTGCATAACCAATTATCTACCATTATGCCCTATGTTTAATTCTATAAACAATATTGTGTAGACCCTCATTTTCCAGACAGTATTTTGCTACAGTGTAATTATCTGTCTATGATCCAGACAGAACATTTTTGAAAATAATACATGTTGACAAACTGCTGCTCTGAAAATTTAACCAATTCTTTTTCCCACTACCTCTATATTAGTACCCAAGTTTTCTTTTCTCCTTAGAAATACTGGAATTATGGATTCAATTATTTTCTCCAAAGATATGTCAAAGTGTTAACTGTACTTTAGAACATGATCTTATTTGGGGATAGTGTAATATAAATGTAATCACTGAAGATAAGGTCATATTTGACTTACGTAATCTAATTGTTCCTATGAAGAGTAAGCATGATCATATAGACTGTTCCATCTGCAAAGAAATGCCAAAGTTTGCCTGCAAACAAGTTTAAACTTGTAAGAGGAAAGGCTCCCGTAGTGGTTTTAAATAGAACCTGGCCCTATGTAAGCCTTCATTTCAGACCTCTGAGGTGATACAATTGTCTTGTTTTAGCATATCCAATACCTGGTACTTCATTAGGGCAGCCTCAGCAAACTAATGCATCAGGAAACTCTCATCTTATTTTTCTTACCAATGATGAAATTACACATGCATGATAATGACATTAATAATGATTAATTCCTGGGCATGTAATATGTACTTGACATAGCACTATGGACATGTATTAAGTCATTTTAGCCTAGAGAAGCACTGTGAGGTAAGCAACATTGTTGTTCCAGTTCTCTGAATAAAGAAATTATGGATCGGACAAATCCAATGCCTTAAGCATGGATAGTTTAGTTCCCTCCATATTTACAACATGCTTCTACCGTACCTCTTTTTACCTTTAGAAATACAACATGGATTTATTTGTGTCAAGTATATGAGTACATAGTGTACTTCACTCACCCTCTCCCATTCCACTCCTCTACCAGATTCAATAAAAGTTTTTGTTTCCTTGTTCTCTTTATTTCTAGAAGATTAAAGGTACATTTAGTTGTTTCGAATGGCATGAATACACTCTAAAGATGGCACTTCCTAATCCCAGAACCTGTAAACATATTAGGTTATGAAAGGAGTGGTTATGATGGTATTTAAATAAAGACATAATCCTGGATTATGCAAGTATGACCAGCATAATTAAAAAGGTTTCTCATGAAGGGCAAAACTAGTCAGAGAGAAGTAAAGTAGGGTTACAAACAAAGAAATGCTGGGGGCCTCCTCCTTGGAATCACCAGAAAGAATGCAGCTTTAGCCAAAGATGTATGTGGGTATCAAAATATTATATTTTCTCATAAATTTGGACAAATTTCTGACCTGAAGTGTGAGAGCATAAATTGTTAAATGACTAATAAACAAATATAGCTCTATGCTCATAATTAAGGTTTTAAAAATTGGTTTTAGAAGTTGAAACAGTTCCAAAAAGAAACATACAGTAGAAATATTAAAAACTATCTTCTGTTGCGGTTACATTTTTTCTGTACTGGGCACCATCCATTTCAATTTAGCCATTTATCTGTAGGAAGAGCCTACAATGGCTTTTAATTTTCATGTCTCTGTGTTTTCTTTATGCCTCTTTCATTCATTCTCTCATTTTTGGATCTGTCTACATGTAGAGATAGCATAAACAATTACAATAAACTGATACTGTAATAAAGTTTAAACTTCTAATAATATAAAAAATTAAAGTATGAATCCTAATTATTCTCCTAGAAAATTAAATTAATATAATAATTTGTTAAATGGATGTAGAAAGATGAAAAATACCAAACATGGATTGAAGACATGGAAAACTTCCTTCTGTGTAGATTGAGTTAATTTGTGACTTACACAGTCATCTGTCATAAAAATAAATACACAAAGAAATGCAGCACTAGAGGCACAAAGGAAGGAAACAGACAATCCACCTCAACATTAATTTGGCAAGCTTTTCTACAGTTCTGGCTTGAATAATAGATAGCAATTATTTATAAAATATCCATCATATTTACTATTTCACACACAACAGTGATGGTATTCAATAAGCTAAGACAAAACAAAACAAGATCAAAAATATGGAACGCACTAGTGAAAATCGGATGAGAGGATAAGAGAAGATGGAAAAATTCTCCAATTTCATGGAAAGCTGAGCTCTGATTTTTGACAGAAAAAAACTATGGAGAGATGGTAGAAAATGCTGGCTATGTATCTGAAAAGAACTTACCAGTGAACTGATACAATGGGTTAATTTGATAAACATCTGTAAATGTGTTAAAGTAGCCTTTCATTTTCCTTTGTCTTTTTCCAGTAGACCCAGATAATCTGAAAAAAAAAATTAAAGGCAGAAATAAGGAATGGCTCCTCAATCTGTACAAACCTTTAGTTCTCAGTAAGGAGATGGTTTCCATTTGGAACAGAGAAAGCAAAGCTAATAATGAAGAAATGAGAGAAAAGCTTGAAGAATATATGCTCAGCTACTTCAAACAAATGTTTGATTTGATAAACATTTCATAAGTACAAGTACATTTGTCTTCATTTCAGATTCATAGAGTATAACTGTGAATATTAAATAGTGTACAGTAATATTAATATATCAATTGTATTTTATATTAGCTATTTCATATGAATTGGGAATATGCTTGATAATATGGGTTAAGAAATATGAAACTAAAATTGGTAAGGGAAAATGGTCAAGGTAATCAAAGTCCAACTCTTAGAAAAAAATAAATCCTAAACTCCTCATCAGTAGGAAAGAGTGAAGCAAAGGTAACAGAAGAGAATACAGGTCATGAAGGAAGAGTATGAGTAGGAAGGAAGAAGGAAGTCAGATACAGAAACAATACAGAGACAGAGGAAGAATACGATGCAAAGAATTTTGAATATTTTAAATTTGGTCTTAGATACCTGAGAGCTACTAGTTTTTGAGGTGGGATAATTTGTTGGCAAATTCAGTTTGGAAGAGAATAGAAAATAAAGTAAAATGTCAAAATGCCTGTTAAATACTCAAATAATTATGCCAAATAGCTGGATGAATATCTAGATCTAGCTACAGTTGGGAACCCCATGTTCCTATTAACAAGCTATTACCACCTGGGTGGCTTAAAACAGACTAAATTTCTTGTTTCTCAGATCAAGAGGTTAGGAATCTGAAATTAAAGCATTGCTGGGATTAGTACTCTCTAAAGATGGTGAAAAAGAATTGGTTCCTCGCCTGTTAGTAGCTTCTCCAGATAGCTACCAAACTTTAGTGGTGCTTGAATCGAGGATACAACACACTGGTTCTCTGCCTTTGCTATTCATGGAAAACGGAGAGTTTACCTATATTAAATGCTATTAAAAAAATACAGACGGCAAAGATTTACTGATTGATGTAGAGTAAAAGTTATTATGGATGTTGTTTGTCAGATCTCAGCAATTTATATATTCATATGTATGAGAGTGTCTGCTTGCCTTTATGTACAGCACATGCATGTAGATACTCAGAGGCTAGAAGAGAATGTAAGCTCTCCTGGAGCTGAAATTTAAGATGTTGCCTGATGTGGGTGCTAAAAATTAAACCAGAGTCTTCCACAGGAACCTGTGCATGCTCAATGTAGCTGATCCTTCTCTTTAGACCCGATATAATCTTTTGGTTCTAATCAAGAAATGCCTGTGGAATATCAAAGCATAGTGTTGACAAGAATAAACTGTAGATCTAAACTATGTGGGCTTAATTTTGGGCACTACTAGTTATTAGCTGGGTACCTTGCAAGGTGTTTGAACCCTTGATGTTTGATGGTTTTTGTCCTGTAAGATGAGGACCACAAGAGTCCCTACTTCAAAGGACCACTGTGATTATTAAATGTTTTAATAAAGTGTTACATGAATATGTATCATACAGTAAGTGATTTCTTTATAAAATGTCATTATTTCTCATTACTTAAATGAAAATATGATTTAAATAAACTCATCAGACTTGCTTTCAGCAAGTTGTTATAGTGTATTATTACTGTATTTTTCACATTCAAAATACTATTTCATAATTTTGCTTTAGAATTCAAGAGTTAGGAAAGTGTTAGGCAATCTTAACATGAATATGAGATTGAGGATCTCTGGGAGTCACAGAATTGTGGCCCAAGTTGCTTTAACAGTGTTTGTATGACTCCATGCTGCCTAATTTTATTCTCTGTCCAGGAGAATATGTTGTCATGACAACCCACTTTCATCTGAAGAGAAAAATTGGCTACTTTGTCATCCAGACCTACTTGCCATGTATCATGACTGTCATTCTGTCACAAGTGTCTTTCTGGCTTAATAGAGAGTCTGTCCCTGCCCGCACAGTCTTTGGTAAGTGTTGCTTCATGGACAATGGGAGGCTATGACACTTGCATAGGCAGAGTAGAGGGGAGAAAGGTGGCAGTAATAGCATCATCAGATGCTGGGATTTTAAGCAACTGAATTGTTAACAAAGGAGCAAGGATAAAAATGTTGAAGTAGTACATTACTCAAATGTTCCTTATCTCATTTTGTCCTGGGAACCAGGAAGGAATAGAGTCTTCAGTGAAAAATATACAAACAAAGAATAGAAAAAGTCAAGGGTAGAAAATGAGCCTCAAATCAGAAAAGTAGATTGAGTCTTATAAGGTACCATTTTCATATAAAGATTTATTTTATGAGTGTTTTGCCTATATGTGTGTGTGTGTGTGTGTGTGTGTGTGTGTGTGTGTGTGTATGTGTATGTGTGTGTATGCACTATGATCATGCTTGGTGCCTTTGAACTCAAAAGAGGTTATAAAATCTGCCTAGAACTAGAACTATTGATGGTTGTGAGCTACCATGTTAGTGATGGGAGCTAACTCCAGGTCTTCTGTAAAAGGAACAAGTGCCTTTAACTGCTGAGCCATTTTTTGTGTGTGCATAAATGACTTGTTGCATCTGCTCCAGACTTTTGAGTACATAAATTCACTGATATTCAGTAAAGGCTGTATACACTTTAAATGGTTTCTCAAACAGTATGTTGAATCAGAGAAATTTACTTTAGTATGGGGTTTCTTGCTATATCTAGGAAGAAGTTTGCATATCATTAGTCCCTTTTCCTCAGAGACTTAAAGCATACAAAACATTTTCCCACAGCAAGATTTTTGAAGCACAAAAATTAATTCTTTTAGGCCATTGAACCACTGCAGATTCAGAGACTGTGAAGCATATACTCAGATATGCTAGATAACATACAGAAGGCATTTCTACCAATATCGTGAAGCTATACAATGTTGTTACATCAATAGTAAATGATGTTTCAGAGAGAAGTAGCACATTGGGTCAAATCCAGGAGGCGATGGCAGCAAAGAAAGAGAAATTTAAAAACCCTAAGAAAGGTACAACATTATAGAACTCAAAAGGGAATGGTAGGAAATAAGCATGTGGGCTGAAGGTTCACTAAAAATGTCTGTAAAACCCAGGTGGCAGCTGTCTGTTTATTCCTGTGATATACTCAGATATTACTGAAGTAGAGGAATAACAAGGTTTATGGGTATGAGTTAAAGTGGCTGTTATTAGAGGAAAAACCATGATCAGAATATTTTGTACAAAAATTATTTTCAATAAAATGTGGCCAGTTTAGTTGGGTTACTGGTGTTGGTAAACAAGTATCTGAGTTTTAAAATATAAAAGATTGTGCTGAGCTTCAGTAATGTTAAGGACTATAACTTAAGCTGTGATTTGCTGAATAAAAATGATACACTATGTATCTTTTGGAACAGGTACTTTAATGTTATAAGAATTTTACATAATCCTCCTAATCTGGATATTCTTCTCTTCTCTTACATATGCAACCAACTGAATTGAATAATGTAAATTAAGTACATTAAATAAAAACACTTCTATAAGAATGTATGTTTCATTCACAAAAAAAATGTATCAATGACTAGTCATATACAGATACAATTGTATAAATTTTCCCAACGAGATCAAATGTGCAAGATATTTTCATCTTATTGTATATGAATTATACCACAATTTAAAATACAAACATGTAGGACTATAGATGTTGGAGTAATCAGACAGAAACTTTCAAATATTCATGATGAATATTTATAAATAAATGAATACAATGGAGAAAATTCAGGAGAGAAAGCACTATTGGTTGTCATAGAATTTAAAAATACAAATGAGCACCTATTTCTTTAAGCATTGTCATATTATCCCTAAATGAAAGATAGATCAAAAGAAAATATGTAAAATGACAAAAATATGAAATGCACAGAGAGACTCATCATGAGATTCGCTGAGTAGGTATAACACAGAAGAATGAGAAAAGGAAAAGAATGGTTTTAACAATTTGAAAGAGATAATAGCCTAAAACTAGCCCTATCTCAAGAAGGATATAAAGTTACAATTCCAAGGAAATCTGGTGAAAGGATGCAAACTTGAGATTTTTTATCATTACATTTTCCCTGGATGAAATACTGATGGCTCTTCATCCAATGAAAGGAAAATTATCCTAGAAGAAAGGCTGAAATTATTAATGAAAATAATAAAGAAATAAGTCATGGTGACTGTGTATTGAATATACAAATAATAGCAGTGACTTATAAGGAAAACACTATGGTTTACTGTAACCTATGTAAGTTGATGTGGAAAAATATACAATATTCTATATACTTTCATTATTCAGGAAAAATATCAATTAGCACTAAAATGTCATAAATGAATGATACATGTTGATTAAAAAGTATCTCTATCTTTTGAGAATATCAAATGTACAACTGCTTTAATGAGTCTGACAATGTCATATCAATATAAATGTACTCATATGATATAATCTTCCACTTCTATTCCTATGTCTTTATGAAGAAAAGTAAAAACATACCTATATAAATGCTTAATGAAATCTGTTTAGACACTTTTATAATAAGAGTTGAACATTGAAAACAATTGAGATGCCCATTAAGAAGTGAATAGATTAAACTAATAAGGTTGCCCTAAACTTATGAATTCACTCTGAAATCAATAAAATTACTCTCAAGATAGATGAAATAAGAACAAACCTAAGCTATTGTACTAAATTATTGTATCCAGACACAAATGAGTACATACTATATGATAATGACATGAAACTGGGGGTGGGGTCAGAGACCAAGGAGAGGATCTTAGGTACATAAAAGAGTCTATGAGAAAGAGTGTTATAAGACTAAGGAGTCATGTTAATTCTCCTCATCATACATGCAGTTTGGTAGCACAGATACATCTTAACAAGTAAGTATACTAGAATTACTCATAGGAAATGAGGAGGTCAGCCAGTTCTACCTTAGTCATTGAAGAAGGGCTTTCTAGAAGAGTCTTAAGAGAGAATCACCATCTGGCTGATTCTCCTTCTAAAAGCTGAGATACTCCAAGAAGTGTACGGATTGAGAGCCCTTCCAAGTCTTCTCTCCATAAGGTGACAGGTCTAATTAAGCACCAAAGACTAAGTAAAACTCTCATTGTGATGAGGCACAGAAGCATTTAAGGCGCAGTAGAGCTGCTATAGATGTGCTCAGGTGGACTGTGCATTTGTTCATAGCTATGAATGAGATAGCTCATTTCTCCCATAAAACTCTATTTCCTTTTTCTTAATTTTATTTGAGAACTTCATACATGAGTCCTGAGTATACATGGCTCATGTACTCCTTGGTATATTAGGATTGGTGAGGTTTGGATTTATTATCTGTTCTTTGTTTATAAGTACTAACATTGTAGCTGACTTTCACATTGGTTACAATGTGTTTTTGCTACTCAGCTTTGATGCTATGTTTGTGCTAAAATGTACTTTAGGGTCTTTGCTGAAAATTCTTCTCCAGTCTAGATTTCCATGTATTCAGAAAATGTGCATGTAAGGAATTCAAAGGGGCAAGACAAGAGAAGAGGTACCAGGGGTGGTTGCTTACATGCCCTACTCTCTCAGTAGAGTTAATAGACTCTATGATTCTTCTGGTTGCCTTACTCTGTAGTGTCTCTTCATTCTGTGCCCTACTTGACTCATGCACATATTTTTCATCCTCTTCAGCTTTCTAACAATCAGAAAGAGATTGTGATCATTTCTCCTTCAAATTTGATTGACTGTGAGAATATGACAGTTCCAGGGTATCTAATACTCACAGGCTGGGATAAAGAAGGCACAGATAGATTAAAGGAATTCTAAGATATAAAACAAGTAAGTGGCAGCCAAAGAAGCTCTGGTTATATCAAAGCTCACAAAATACTGATATTTGAATAGTTTTGATTACCCAGAAATCTCAGAAACCCAGAACTTGATGCAGTGGCACAAACACATTTCATAGTAGTTTGTTGCATTATCACAACATCACAAAAAGGAGATGTAGAAACCAGATTAAACTCAGACCTATGTTCTGAATCATGGCATCTGTTTCAGGATTGTCAAAAAAGATGACCAGGACTGGCAGAAAGATGACCAAAAGGAGAAATGAGGAAATCACTGATCTCCATCACTCTGGAGATGAAAAGACTCTTCTTGGGTCCCTACAGGCCTATCCTGGAGATGAGGGAGTATAATTTCACTCCCATTGGATCACAGAAAGAACATTGAGATCCATCAATAGGCTAATCATTGGAGGAAACAGATTTAGGTCAAAAGTCTTTCTAATTTAGAAGTTCTATTACAACAAAATGGGTTACTTATTCTTTAGCAGAAGTGCTTAGTCAGAGACTAGCAAACAGCTATAGAGTGGATGAAGAATCTTATTCTAATGGCAGATGGAATGAAATATTTGCTAGGTTGATCTATCTAGCCTCGATATTCTGTACAATTTACTTTAAAAACAGGCCATTGCTTGAAGCAAAAGAAAAGCAAAAGTTTATTACCAAAATGTATAGCAGGCTGCTCCTCAGACAACACAACTTGAGGGCCCTTACTGAGTGAGATGAAGAACTCCCTTTCAGAGGGAAGTTGGTGACCTTCATCAAGTACACTGCCAGTGTCTTCCAGGTGCAACTGGCTCTTGACTTTTCTCTCCTCAGGTGTCACCACTGTTCTCACCATGACCACCTTGAGTATCAGTGCCAGAAACTCTTTACCTAAAGTGGCATATGCGACGGCCATGGACTGGTTCATAGCCGTCTGTTATGCCTTTGTATTTTCTGCACTGATTGAATTTGCTACTGTCAACTACTTCACCAAGCGGAGTTGGGCTTGGGAAGGCAAGAAGGTACCAGAGGCCCTGGAGATGAAGGTGAGTGGAAGCAAGGAAGGGCTGGGAAGCACTTCCTGAGAGATCTGTATTGGGACCAGAAGTGAACAGCCTGTAGCCCGCAGGAACTCAGCAGGGCTATGCTCTATTCACTGGGGTCATCAATCCAATTCTCAACTGGAGTGCTTCTTGGTAATCTGGACTTCAACTAAGAAAATCAAAAGACAGCAAATAACATGTAGGGCTTATGTCTTCTGGTGTTGAATCAAATATAAATGTGATGCTGCTGTACTCTGGAGAAACCCATTGGTCCTTAGAAAGCCACTCAAAATCTTGGAGTCTTATCTACATCCATAGCACATTCTGTAAGACCACTTCTACCCCTCATTCTCCAGAACATTCACATTCCAGTAAAACTGAAGTGCTCATTATTCCTTAAAAGTCTTTGTGTATTTTGTATTCTCTACCTAAAGTGCCCCCCCCCCCCGCGCATCCTGGTAAAGACCTACTCATTTTTCCAAACCCAACTAAAACAGTACTTTCTCTGTAGAGTCTACCAGGAATCATGAAGACTGATTTGACTTTTCTGTGTATGGGTACTCTGATATTAAAATAATTTAGTTCAATTAAAGTTACTCATTTGCCTCCTTATTAGGTTATACACATCTTGAATACTGTAGCTTATCTGAATAAGAATGAAAGCTGCCGAGATGTTGGGTAAATAGGTAGATAAAGAACAGAGACAAGATAAAAACACTGGATCAATAGGAATTAATCATGAATGAGATCAAGTATATCTTCACTCAGTGGTTCGAATGAGTTTAGGTATCTAGACTTAAATGTATGTCTTTGTTGGTGTTTCATTGCTGTAAAGAGGCACCATGACCACAGCAACACTTATAAAGGAAAACATTTAATTGGGACTGACTTGCAGTTCAGAGGTGCAGTCCATGATTTTCATGGTGGGAGGCATGGCATCATGCAGGCAGATGTGGTACTGGAGAAGTAGTTAAGTGTTCTACATCTCTATCTTTATGCAGTAGGAAATGAACTGGCTTGAGTTTCTCAGACATCAAAGCTCACCCCTAGTAAAACATTTTCTCCAATAAAGCCACACCTACTTCAACAAGGCCACACCTACTGCTATTGGTATTCCCTATGGATCAAGTATTCAATTACAAACTATAAGGACCATTCCTATTCAAACCACCAAAATGTACATTGTAGCATTCTAAAAAGTCCTAGAAATACAATCCAATGATAATTCTTCAAAGAATCATAGATAAGAAAAAGGATTTTTGTTTATTTTATCATTGTACTTTCTTTAGTCGTTACATTTTTATCCTTGCCATACATTGACTCTTCTACATCTTAACTTGTCAGTTATAATCCAAGAATGACGACCTCATCTACAAAACATAAGGAAATTTATAGACCTAACCTACTTCTCACACTTTCTTGCCTCTTCATTGCTCGACTTTGTACTAGTGATAGTGAAGCCTTATCAAGTTTTATAACATTTATATCATTTTATGCAGCTATAATTCCTGTTGATTTTTAGTTATAATTTTACATTTAAATGTGTTATTTTCTCAGAAGTCAATATACCTATTTTCCACTAATTTCTTAGTTATCTTAAGGTAGTTGTCTAGAAGTTTTTAAGGTCTTATGGGAACCATATTTCCCACTTTCTTGCATGTGCAAGATATCTATCACATCTTTGTTATTGAATTATACTTCTGGTTAAGTTTGTAATTCATATTCTCTCTCTCTAAGATGTTGTAGGAATCACTTGCTATTCTCAGTATTGTAATGAATGGTATTATCCAGCAATAGAGATAGCATACTTGGAAATTTCTCATATGCACTAAACATTTGATTTTATGGAATAGATATTCATATAAATATACTTTTTATTTGTGAAGGCCACTACATGGCCTTATAATGGATTTTTATTAGTTCTCTGAGAGTTTTAAGCAATGTTTTTTGATAACATTCATTTCCCTTCCCCAGTTTCCAAATCCATCTGCTCTTACCCATCCACCCAACATTGTGTGTGTGTGTATATGTGTGTGTAATGTGTATGTTTAAGCCTTTCAAGACCAATTTGTATTGTCCAATAATCTTAGATTGTGGTCTTCTGCAAAATAGGAAAGGAAGGGACATTTCTAAACTTCCTTTATGAAGCCACTATTACCCTGATACTAAAAAATAACGGTCCAACCCCCAAAAAAAGAAAATTATAGATCAATTCCTCAGATGTAGGCATTGATGCAAAAAAAAATCTCAATAAGATCCTTATATGCCTAATCAAAATAATTTCAAAAAAGTTTATGTACCATGTTCAAATAAGCTTTATCCCAGAAATTCAGGGATGGTTCAAGATATGTAAATCAGTAAATATAATACTAACTAAACTATTGAAATGACATGATTATATTAGTTGATTCAGAAAAAGTTTTTGACACAAAGCCAACATCCTCCATATTAAAAGTCCTTAAGAGTCTAGGGATATAGGACAATATACAGGAAGCCTCCACCCAACATCATCATAATGGGAAAAAACATGAATTAATTTTCACAAAAACAAAACAAGGATGTCCATTTTCCTTACTCCTGTTCAACATAATACCTGAAGTCTTAGTTAGTCAGTAAGACAAGTAAAGGAGAGCAAAGGAAATATAGGAAATGAAAATAGGCAAATCAAAGTATCTTTATTTGCAGATAATATAGTTTTAAAAGTTCCTGAAGGATTCCATCACAAAATTCCTACCTCTAATAAAAAAAAAATCAGTGAAATAGCTGGATAGAAAATTAACAGATATTTTCTTTTAAAAGTTGTGAAATTGTGGCTTTTAATATATAAAAAAAAGCTTTATTGATATCACAGATTTGTTCTGTTCTCTTCCTAGAAGTACCAATTCTATATACCATAGAGATTTCTGTCATTTTCTATATATACCATTTCTTCTATAATAATTTTTAACTCCATTATTTTTCATTTAATTTCATTGCCATTTTCCTCAAGCCTATCTTCCATGTCTCTGATCATTTTGAACAGTCCCTATTCACCTTCCTTTTTGTGGTTTCTTCTTCAATCACATATACAACTTACTCTTTAGACAGAGTCTCTTACTGAATAATAGGTTCACTAATTTGGCAAGATTTACTAGCCAGTAGGTCCCAATAATCTATTTTCTCTACCTCCTCAGTGTTGGGATTACAGGCACTTTATTCTATTCCTGAATTTTCACATGGATTCTGAAGATCAAACCCAGGTCCTCATGCTTGCATAGCAGCTTGCTAACTCGCTGGATTCTCTCTCTGGCCCAATTGCCTTATATTATTTCATGATTTTCACATCTTGCTTTCATGCTTTCCATGTTTCTCTTGTGCATTCTTCAGCAAACTTTATTGCTCATCTTCCTCCCTCTTGCAGCACATTTTGCATCAGTTATTACTTTAAGTTGTAATACAGCAATTCTTTACTACCTATTATGTATGGAAACATTCTTTTAGGAAGTGACTCAGAGGGTGATTAGGACAGGGGTAAGCACTTGAGAGTGACTTGTATCTTTATAATTTGAACATCATTTTCTGTCTGTTTAAACTCCTATGGGTACTCTTCCTTGTAATGATTCTGCTTCTAAGTAACAACAAGTTTCCCTTGCTCAGATGAAAGCATGCTCTATATATTTGTGTGTGTGTGTGTGTGTGTGCATGTGCTTCAACTACCCAATTGGGGCTATATCCTTTATTTTTCATTCTTTGCCAAATTTAATGATCAAATTTAATTCTAGCATGTTATTACTACCAATATTGTGTTTAAAGATAAGGATCATTTGTTCCTCCTCATAGCCAATGCTAGCCACTTGTTGAAATTCTCTTTTGGGCCAGAACCATAAAGCAACAGACATTTAAATTGTTTTCCTCACCATAATCTGAATTAATTATTTTTGGCATCAAATTTATAAAATTCCAGTTTCACAAAAGATGAAGCTTTAGGGCTTAGGATTCCAACTCTGTTGTAGAATGTTCATCATGAACATCAAGGTCATTAATTTGAAATTCAGCAATACAAAAAGAGAAAGTAAAGTGAAACACCCCCCCCCCAAAGTTCCAAAGAGTCAATATGGCCCAGGTTTAATAGGCAAAAACTTCCAGAATATATTGTTAATTAGATATTTTCAGAGAAGTTAGCTCAATAGCTGATATAGATTATGTTCATTAAGGACAAATTATGAAAAATTGACTTCAAATAAAACGCTAATAAATTGACAGAACTGGAAATGGCAGAGTTTATCAAGATACTTGATTAACTTTAAATATTCTTTTATTTTATGTGTATAATTAGTTAAGTACACTAATGCATGGAGTCCTCCCCAGAGGCCAGAGGAGAGAAAGCATCAGATGCCCTGTGATTAGAGTTGTGAGCTACCATCTGGGTGCTAAGAATTGAATGTATATCCTCTGCAAGAAGAGCAAATCCTCTTGAGCCATCACTTCATACTCTTGATTAACTTTCTGTTAGGCTCTGTGAGGAATAGAAAACACTTAAAGTAGTACAATTAGACTGATATAATTGGTTGACCAATTGAAGTCAATCAGAATTCATCAATAGACTGACATTGACCTGGCCTGAACAGAGGCTCTTGAGGATGATTCATAGGTTTCTTTTAACTCCAAGCTCTCAACATGCTGTCCTCTGAGACTCAAATTAAGAAATACAAGGGAGAAGATTCAAATACATAATGGTTGTTAGGGGGTGATTAATTTTTGAATTAAGAATCAGAAAGACTTATGAAGTTTGAAAGGACATATTAAAATTAAGAGACTAAAAACAAATATTAATTCAATTCTACAAGTTAGTTCTAGCACATGAAAGCATAACAAAAAATTAGTTCTGATTTAATAAGAATACCTTCATATGTACACATGTGCCACCCTCTTTTTCTGAGATGGAATCTTGCTGTGTTTTCCAGGCTGACATTCACCTAGTTATCTTATTACCTAAATCTCCAGAGTAAGTGGAATTTCTGGCATGTATCATTACACTTGGTTTTGCAATCTCTCTTTAAACTTTTCATTCACTCCTCTCAATCTGTAGTTGTATCTTTTATTAACCTAGAACAAGTCATTCCTCTTCCAAACACCAGATGCTTTGTGATTACTATTCTCCCATGAAATTTGATTGTTAAATATTTGAAGAGTTTGTTTTCTCTTATTTGGGTCTTAGATCACCTCCTGAAAGATACTTTTTCTAACTAGCATTAACTATCCTACTGTGCATTGACCTTCCTTGTGTGTCTCAACTCTAGTTCTCATTGCCTGACATTGGTGTATGTATTTGTTTGCTTATACTGCTGTTACATGTCCAGTGGAATGTGACCTTTAGGACAGAGATCGTGATTTACTGTTTAGTATTGTATCCCTAGTATATACCAGATAACTTGCTGCATAATGGACAATTTAGAAATATTAGTAATTCAATAACATATGAAGTCTTTAAAATATGATATCTCTATTTTTTCTTTATCAAATATAGTTACAATATAGCCACTTATCAGTGATAGGCAGTTATGAACTAACTGCTTGATATGAGTTCTTGAAACTGGACTTGGGTCTTCTGCAAGCATAGATAGTTAGCTTTCTTAACTGCTGAACCGTATCTTTAGCCTCCTATTTCTTTTACTGTCTTTCTAGGGAGAGTAGAAACCATCATATGTTTACCTCAATTTCTTGTATTTCATTATTCTCCTCAAAACACTGGTAGTATCTGAATTTCTTCCATTCTTTCCTTCTAAGCTGTAATAATTTGAACCTGGATAATTCCCCATGTATGATTTAGATAAGTCCCATTGTTTCAAGAAGCCGGCCTTCCATTTGCATTTTGTTCTACCTTCTGTAATTTGATATACCTATAAATTGATCCTGCCTTCCTCTATCATTCTTTACCTCATTTGTTAAGACAGAGTCTCTCACTGAACCTAGATGTCACCAATTCAACTAGACTGTCTAGCCAGCAAGCCCCAGGGACTCTCCAGTCTTCCTAGCACTACGACTTTAGCCTTCTTCATGTGCTGCCATACCCAGTTTTCCCATGGCTGTTAATGGTGTTAACTTAGGTCTCCCTGAACTATTTCCTCGTCCTCAAATTGTCTTTTTTTTTGTAATTAATCTTTATCTCTGAGTTCTCTCTCTGAGTTTTCTGAGGGCAAGGTCTTTAATTCATTATATATTTTCATATACAAACATATTATGTAAGGTAACTACCATAAACAATATAGTATGGATAGTATAGATAGGCAGAATTAAACAATATGGTTCATTATATTACTTAAATAAATGCAGATGTGTGTCTTAGTTTCCAGTTCCAGGTTAGATCTCATCACTTCAGAGGATAACACTGTAAGAAGACAAAAACTTGAACTGCCAGTCATATCACATCCACAGTCACGAGCAGAGAAAAATGAATGCCTATTGATCAGTTCATTTTCTGTTCTGTAGTACCATTTAGGGACTAAGCCTAGAGAATAATGTCACCCACTTTTATAGTGTGGGCATTCCCATATCAATTAACACAATCAAGACCCTATCTCCCACAGATTGCCCGTGGAGTAACCTGATCTAGAAAACCTCTCACTGAGAATGTCTCCCCAAGCGATTCCAGATTTTGTCAAGTTGATAATTAAAACTATTATCACATATAGATAGATGTATAAAATTTAAATTGTGGTAAAATGTTCCTGTTTTTGTTTTTATTATTTAAACTTTGTTGTTGACAATTTCATATGTGCATGCAATTCATTTGACTGCTGTCACCCTCACTCTCTCTTATCTCCTTCCCAATACTGTATTTTTTAAACAATGAAAAGTACAATTCAATAATGTTAAGCATACTCACAGTTAATCTCCAGAATACTTTTTAATCTCACAAAACTTAACATTCTCCACTCATGGAAGGACAACTTCTCTGCATCCTGCTCTGACAAGGCAGGTAGGAATGTAATAGTGATTAGAATATGTCATGTTGGAAATGGTGAGAGAGACTAAAAGGTAAGGCTACCATTTAAATAATCTGTGATTAAATCAACTGCTGCATCTCTTTACCTATAGAATATAAAGTGGCTGAGGAAACAAAGAACATGTTTATTGCCACAAGTGATTGTTTCGAAGACCTAGTCATAAGCTGCTTATAAGATGACTAAATGTAAAAGCTTTTAGCAAAGTCAGGATAACGTTTTCTTCCCCTTCTGTGTTTCCTGCTTTGGCTGTTGTTTTTTTTGTCTACCCATGGAATAAAAGAAAATTACCAAGGAAGCTAATAAGCAGGCAAACAAGTAAAGCACTGTTTTATTTAATAGCAAAAGCATTTAGCAGCAGGACTCTATTCACACAATGACTTTGCTAATTATAAATGAGTCTCACGTAGTATTTAAAGCATTTATAAGGTTCTTAGAAGGCTTTGAGCTCTGTGCCCCTTCTGCTTGTAACAATGTGACTACAGTCCTCCAACAGGAAGAAAAGTATTGCTTTTGAAATGTCCTATTAGTCAGACTTTTTATTTACTTAAATGAATGCCCCCTTATCTCACACCCTCTCCCGCCCCTTATTTCCCAACTCTCCCTGCCCCTGACTGAGAACACTGATGCTAAAACATAGGCAGGCAGAGTGTGGCATCCAAGACCTTTCAAGAACTGGTCTTTTCTATCTGTGCCTTCAATTCCTGCAACTATTTTTGCCCGTGCTAACTGGGATTCAGCCACAGCAAACTCCTTGCTACCCCTCCACAGTGTTCTGGGCCTCTGCAGCCTTTGCTTCAGTATCATCTGATGATTCCTGCTCAACATTTACTATGCAGACAGGAAAGCTCACATCCTTTCTCAAACTATCTTTCCCATACCTGCAGGTACATTGATAGCACTTTACTCAAAACAGTTAGGACTCAAATTACACATCATGACAGTCATGTGTTCACAGGCTCTATTCAACAATAGACTGTTGTGAGCAGTTAGGAGAAAGAAACTGAAGTACAGCTTCCAACCTATATAGCATACTATTTGACCCTGTTGATATTCAATAAATGTTGTAAAAAGGTGATTATTTTATTTGGATCAGGAAAGTAAATGGTACTGTGGCCTAATGGCAAAAAGATAAAAGTGATAAGAATTCTGAAGAAAGTAATAAAAGAGAGATGCAGGGAAACTGGCAACAAAAGGAACAGGAAACTTAGGAAGCAAGTCAGGAAAGAACTGCTAGAGTAAAGAAGTTAACTCTATGCTCTCATAAATGGCAAAAAAGAGACTGGAGTGTCTGGAGAAGTGCTGGAGGGAAGACATGGCCAGAGTTTCTAGGTTCTGAAGTAGGCCACTGCCTTGGGCTGCCGTTCCGAGCTAGCTTGCTCCTTTGGCCACCTCGCCACACAGCATCTTTATTCCAGTCCAGACATAAGCGTTAAGTATTGTCTCCTTTGTTTTGCAAGATGCCATCCTCAGTGCAGCACCACATAAACATGAGTGTGTGTGTGTGTGTGTGTGTGTGTGTGTGTATGTATATGTGTGTGTGTGTGTGTGTGTGTGTGTGTGTAAAACCTTTATACACCCCCTACATTGATAAGCATCTTTATAGTGCATGAGGACAGCATGCTGTTATGATGATGCATGTAAACAGTCCACATTATTTATTATGATCTTTAAGCAGAAGGACTTTGCAGATTCACCAAGCTCTCTTCTCCACAGGAGGTGTGCCCCTTGACGGTTGCAGCCTTTTGGAGTTTTTTTCCTCGGGTAACCAAGAGTATCTTGTGCTATAGAAAGCAGCACAGACTATATGGACAAAAGTCAGGAACTCAGATTGGTAGTAGGAGTTCTGCCATTTAATCTAAGGCTGACTTACCTATCAAGTGGGAATATCACCTACTCCATAGGGTTACTCTGAATGATGAAATCAGTCTATAAGACCTCGAATTTCCTATCAGTTCCCACTGCCACTCTCTCCTGATCTTACCAGTCTACAAGCTATTTTCATCTTCAGTTTACAAATGAAGAAACTGAAGCTCACAAAGGAAAAGTGATTTACTCAAATGCATATTACTAGAAAGCTAATCTTCTAGTTTTCTTTCTGCTGCTGTGATAAAACACTCACCAAAAACAATGTAAGAGAGGAAAGGGTTGATTTGGCTTCCACTTTCAGGTCACAGTCCATTACTAAAGGAAGCTGGGGCAGGAACTCAAGCAAAACTTGAAACAGAAACTATGGAGGAATACTGCTTGCTGGCTGATCTGAAGGCCCATGCTTAGATAACTTTCTCATTAGAGTCTAGGACCCCCTGCCTAAAAATTAATGATGTCCATAATGATGTAGAGCCATCTACATCAGTGAACAATCAAGACAAGTCCCCACAGTTAGGCCCAAAAGCAAACCTTGATGTGGTCAATCCCTAAGTTGAGACTCACTGTGTCAAGGTGACAGTTGAGGCTGACTAGGATAGTCAAAATTGTGCATCAGTTTTTCTGTTTTTAAAATATCATCCCTATAAATAAACCTGACTCTTCAGTAGGTCTTTAACGCCCCTCACAGCTCTTCTTCCCTGCAGTCTCTGAGGGTACTTTTGTGCTCTGAATTCATTATCTTTTGTTTGTTTTGTTCTCCCCACTTCCCCTCTTTTTCTGCCCCTAGAAGAAAACACCAGCAGCCCCAACAAAGAAAACAAGCACCACCTTCAACATAGTGGGAACCACCTATCCCATCAACCTGGCCAAGGATACTGAGTTCTCCACCATCTCCAAGGCTGCTGCTGCTCCCAGTGCTTCTTCAACTCCAACAGTGATTGCTTCACCCAAGGCCACTTATGTGCAAGACAGTCCTGCTGAGACCAAGACCTACAACAGTGTCAGCAAGGTTGACAAAATTTCCCGCATCATCTTCCCTGTGCTCTTTGCCATATTCAATCTTGTCTATTGGGCCACATATGTGAACCGGGAATCAGCTATCAAGGGCATGATCCGCAAACAGTAGATACTAGTGGCAGCACAGCAACCAGAGCACTGTATACCCCATAAAGCATCCAAACCCCAGGGCTCCCCCTCATGTGTTTCAGGATTCTTTTTAACCCTGTTCCAAGCTGAGTGTAATCACTTTCTCAATTCGTATTTATGAACCTCAATGAAAATATAAAACAGAAAAACGACTTGCCCCTTGAACATTGCTTGGATTGAGCCAAACACTGCCATTTGTTCAGTTTCTCATTTTAGTATGCCAGTCTCCCCCAGCTGATGGCACTGCATGTGTTTAATTTCACTCTGCCCACTGGAGAAAGGACAGGAGACTCTACTTTTTGTAGTGGAAAACTTGGCTGTATGAGGTCTAGGGTGTTGAGATCCAGGAGCACTATTGACTGGGCTTCATTGGATGATTTTGACTCACTACAAAGTCAGGCTGGACCATGTCATATAATCTTACTTATCTGACACCTTCCATGTACCCATCAGTGCTTACTAGGCATACGAACTGGTATAATGAAAAGAAGCCTATGAAAACTTTTGAAGTAACCAATAAATAGTTTCTTGCCTGGAGGTCAGTGGGGACAATTGATACTCACCTCTGTCAAACATACATACATACATATATGTGTATATATATATATATATATATATATATATATATATATATATATATATATGAGAGAGGGAAAGAGAGAGGGAGAGAGAGAGAGAGAGAGAGAGAGAGAGAGAGAGAGAGAGAGAGAATGAACTAGTTGGGTCATTCCAACATTAAAGTAGTGAGCTCTACTGTAGTTTTAGCCAGTCCCTCAGGAAAGTAGTGTCTGAATATATGTCTCCTTCAGGAAAGTCCCTGCACCTCAATAATACTGAGCCCCTTATAGCCAGTTGAGTATTGCTTACTTTGGATTCATGGCTGCCTGCAAACTCTTATGGGAAAAAATGAACAGACACTTTTGAGTTAAATTAAAATGGCACATGTACAAGCAAAATGATCTAGATCAAATGCCTACACAAGAATTGTTCAAAGATGGGGAATATAAGAAACTCACCTTCCTGCCAAGGCAATTAGTCAAATAGTAGATGGAATATGATGGTGGTGGTTAAAGGCTGAAATCTGCCTCAAAAAAAGGGCCACAAACAGATTGTATGTATATGTGTATATATACAATATATATATATATATATATATATATTTTTTTTTTTTTTTCCTCTTTTAGGCCCAGTCACTTTGCTCCCCATATGTCAAGGATTTCCTACCTGATTTGAATGCCAGTTGTAATGAGGGGTGGATTGCAGAGTCATAGAAATATCTCTACTTATTTTTGAGTCAGTTAAATCACTAACTTTATTACCAATTTTATAATGTATTAGAGGCCATTTGATCTCGTGTGTTCTTCAATGTGAACAAAAAGAACAGACACAATTTTTATAAGGTAGACTCAGAAGTTTGAATAATTTGTCTCTACCTCTTGCAAATGTCTTTAATAAGGAAATATTCCACACCCATTTCCAATGTGAAGGAATAGCCGAGAAGCCAGGGCCATACTGACCTTAGAATTAGCACAACCATGTAGTGCCCTCTGGGTTATGGAGACAGTTTGTACTCTATAAAGGTCTTTAGAAAGGTAATAATACATTACCTAAGAAGATCACTTCTAGTAGTAATGACTCAAAGGAATGAGACTGTTTAGTACAACAGCCCCAGCCACTTTGGATCTGAATAGCTCAACTAGTCCAGCACATCCTGAAAGTCCAAGGTAAAGCCACAAGTAGCACCACAAGCAGATTCTCCCTGCCCACCTACTGAACAAAGCTCCTAAGGGGTGTATCATTAGCTGCTGGTTGCCTTTTCATCCATCTTTCCCTTATTCCCTGCTTCCTTGCCATTGTTGGGATAATGCATGCCAGTCCCATTATTCTTAAGACTGTGTCTGTAGGTAAACTTATGACTAGAAGAGTGTAGTCTTGTGGCTGTGTGGGGATGGGGGTGGGTGGGATGGGGGGGCTGTTAATGATTGTCTTAAGGAACTTAGAATGGAAGCCTGATCTTTGCCTCTCTGTAGAAATTGTGTTTTCAAATGCTTTGGTGCAATGTTTAGCGGCTGTTTATTAAACTCTTTATGAATTGTACTTGTGCTGGAATATTTTCATTGGTTGCTATTAGTCTTACAGACAGTAAGTACTATATTCACTTTGACATCTACTCTGGTACCATCAATTTTCCACTTCTTAACACCATTAGAATATTCTGGAAGAGGAACAAGATTGGTTACAGTGATCCAAAATGGATGCTATGTGAAAACGCAGCTTTGAATGACTCAAGGGTGTTCTTAACCAACAGGGAATAGGAGGAAACTTCTACATTGTTTCTGTGCTAATTTCACCAAGTCCTAAGAAGTAGAGTACAGGATTTTCATTGCTGTTCTAGACACCTTTCCCTTTCCAGTGAGTACTGTTTGAGAGCATCTGAGTGGTTAAACCATACGTTAGGCAATGCATGCCACCTTTATTTTTCATAGTGTTATGAGACATCTTAAAAGTAAAACTAATCTTAAGAGATATACTTGAGAATTTACCTGGCCTCTAGGAATAAGAAAAGAGCACCTTAGGAGAGTTTAGTCTGTGTGTGCGTGCGTGTGTGCATGCGTGCGTGTGTGTGTGTTGTTCTCCAAAATGAAAGAAGGATTTGGGAACTGATACTCATTCTAGCTCTATGATCAAGTAATAGATGCTACTGCTACATAAATCCCTTGGTCCAGATCCATCAATTCAATGTTACCTCGTAGTGATATGGCAAAAATTCCAGAAGCAGCCATGCTTATAAAATTACTCCACACAATATTTAAATCTTGTTTCCTTAAGAACATCCTGAAATCACTTTACCTCTGAAAACTACTTGCTTAGTCTTAGGGGAAAATCATCATCTGTTGCCACCAACACTTCTGGTTGCTGGGACCAGTAAATCTAGGTTTGAATATTTTATGGTACAAAATCCCTGTGTGTGTGTGTGTGTGTGTGTGTGTGTGTGTGTGTGTGTGTGTGTGTGTGTGTGTAGAGGGGGGATGGGGAAAAGGAACAGAAACAGGGGAAAAGAGATTAAAAGGAAGAAAGAAATAAGCAGAACGTAAATGTTCTATCCATGATCAGTAGATATCAGTGGAAACAAACAGATATAATGTGCAGCCTTTTGAAGCAACCCTGAGAACACTCCAGTGCTAATAAACATGAAGCCACTTTAAATAGCTTTTTCCTAATTAAATATTTGTTTGTTCCTGTGTGCTTTTAAACATAGAGGTTTCATTAATAACCCATTAGTTCCTCTTCCTAAAGACCTATAGGCAGGTAGGAAGACACGACTGAGTAGCAGACCTCTCTGAAACATCAGGTATACCTACCAATTCCTTCAGAGGCTGAACTTGGGAAGGAGGCACCCTAGAACTCAGAGTCCTTGCAAAATGTCCAGCAGTAAGTGGAAGTATTAGAAGGATATAGGGAGATACAATCTGGGGAAATTCACTCTATAGGGTTCCAGAATTTGGGACATGGATCTTCTGGCTTCAATTGCTTCTAGTTACACAGCTTCTCTTCACCCAGCACATGAATTATGTGACTATATATTACAGTGAGGTTAAAGGTGCCTGCACTTGTTGATAAAACTGCTTTGTGCCTTGAATTATCTTTAAATTGTAATGTTTAAAGTATAAAATATGGTGTTGTGGCAAATGAACATAGAGAAATTATTATCATCAATGTCAAGCCTAAATTTGAATGTGGAGCTTTGTTTATGTTTGGGCTGTGGTTTTGTCTTGGTTTCTTTTATGATGCAGTGACAAATGCAACTTAAGGAAGGGCTTACTTTAGTTCTTGGTTCAATGTACATCATGGTAGGAGAATCAAGGCAGAAAGAGCTTGAATCATTATCTGTAATCAGAAATAAGAGCAATGTATGCATGCATGCACACTGCTCACTTCCCCTTCTCCACTTAAATACTCAGAATTCCAGTCAGCGAATGATCCCACCTACATCGTGCACACCTTCCCATTTCAATTAAAGTAATTCAGATAATCTCCCACAGCCATGCCCAGAGGTCATCTCCCAAGTGATTCTAGATTCTATCACATTGATAATTAACATTAACAATCACAGTGTGGTTCTTTTACTCTATACTTCACATATGAGTAAGATCGCCATGCACTTGTCTTTCTATGACTGGCTTATTACACTTAAGATAATGACCTCCAGAACTATCTTATGACAAATGGTAGGCATAACCTGGTCCTGATCTAGTTTCTTCTTCAGATTCAGTAATTTAATAGCATGAGTAAAACGTGTCCATGAAAGCACCAAAGAGGTACCACTTCTCCTCTTTTATCACAGGAGCAAGGCCTCTCTGGCCTAAGGTCAGTCCCTCCTTTGCTCCTCCTCTCTGCTTTGTTATCCGCTTTCAGTGAAACTGCTCTCCTTGAGTCACCACTGCCCTCCTTCCTAAAACCTAAAGTCTTTTCCCACTTATCTTCCTTGACCTGTCAGCAGCTCTTCACACTGTTCATAACTACTTTATCCTTGAAATTTACTCTGGTTTCATGACACACCACACTCTCCAGAGAAACATCTTTCTGTGGATTTGGGTTCTTTTTAATCCATTCAACTGTCCCTTTTCCCTTTAGGTCTGTGGTCCCCTATGGTGCTCTTGTTTCCTTCTTTACACTGTTCATGAGTAATCTGATATCTCCTGATGGCTTAGGTTACTGCACACTCTAGTTATCTCTTTTTATAACAAACCACTCCTGAGTGAAACAGCACCTCTTGATCTTATCTGAAGAGAGCCCCAGGTATAGCTTGTCTCTCTTCCATGATTTCTGGAGCCACAGACAGGGTGATTCAAGCAAATGTGAGTAACTTTATTAACTGGAATATCTGAGACAGATCAATCTTTTTCTTGGAAATGCACTAGCCTGTATGCACTGAGATGTAGACACATTAGTTGCCAACCTCCAGTTCTATTCAGAAGGACAAAAGTTAGATCCTAAACAAAGAAGATCAAAGAGATTCCAGATGCCTGATGAAGTGGTCAGGATCTCAAGTCACCTCCCTAGCAAATGATCCATAAAGAGCTAAGGACAAACTCATATAGTATTGTACATCTTCACATTGTGTGACTTTGCACAGCATGACAACTGGAATCTGAAAAGGAATATCTCTGAGAGGGAATATCTGGGGAACAAATGTCTTAAAGGAAACTGGTAGAAGCTGACTTTTTACTGCCCTATGTTAGGAAACACAGAAGATCAAAGACCAGTGAAGCATGAAGAAAGGGGACACAAAAAAACCAAGGCCAAGGATTATATAAATGTGTATGAAAACTACTACATCTCTTTTATGTTGATAACTGCCAAATTGATGACTTTAACCTATGTCTTTCTAATGAATTATTTTTATATGTTCAGAAGAATCCCCATTATACACACACACACACACACACACACACACACACACACACACACACACACACACACAGAGAGAGAGAGAGAGAGAGAGAGAGAGAGAGAGAGAGAGATATTAGTCCCTCGATTGTTCCTTTATGAAGTAATAGATGAATTATTCACCCAGATGCTTCATAGCAACAACAACAACTACTATCAAAGGCAAAATTTTCCATGTCTCTCTTGCATCTTAATGCCTCACACATTGAAAGTCTTCTACTCAGCCTCCAGCTTAAATCCCATATTGTACCCTCTCCTTCCCACTTACATTATCTACACTTCCATCATGATGAGTCACCTTGATTACTACAGGCATGACTTTTAAAACTAAAAATCTTATTATGTCACTTGCCCTTTTTGATGGCATATTGCTCAGAATAGAATAAAATCCAAAATGTATCCCTGGCCTTAAAAGCCCTATGTAGTGTTCTTGCTTACTTCTCAGCCTCCTTTTTCCAAAATTGCTGTTTTTCACTTACAATGCACCAGTTATATGAACTGTCACAGGGACTTCATGCACGTTGTTTCATTGGTGCATAATGTTCTTCCCTTCCAGATTCATCTGGTTGACTCCTGCCAATCCCTTGGTTCTGCAGTACATATTTAGCAATGCCATGTGCATTCACTCTGCTCTAACCTGATTTTCATCAGATTTGTTCCAATGTCCCACCAGTCTAAGCACTGTAAGGGAGAGTTGTCCAAGTATACCCCAGAATATGACTGAAGCTATAGTCAGAACTCAAAAGAGGGGGTGTGTATATGGCTTAATAGTTAAGGAGATTGCTGCACAAGGATGAGGACTGAAATACATACATATCAAAGTCAGGCATGGAGGAGAATATTTGTACCCATAGCAGGGAGAGGAGACAGATGGATCCTGGGGACTTGATGAACAGCCATTCTCTGGGTTCAGTAAGTGACCTTGTCTCAAAAAACAAACAAATAAACAGATACAAATAAAATGTAAAGAACAGTAGAGGAAGAGTCTCAGATCTTGTTTCTGTCCTCCATACATAATACACAGGAGAGGACAGCCACCAGCACATGTCCATAACACACACACAAAGAAAAAAACTAAATACAATAAATTGTGAGCTGACCTTTAAATGAAAATGCCAAATTCCTCAGGCAGGGAAGAACACTGACAACACAATGCACAAAGGCCCAGATGTTTGAAAGACAAAGGTTAGTTATGTAGCTAAATTAATTTGTCAAAACTGTCCAGCATAACTGTTAGGATAGCTGGTAAATAGTGGCTCAGGACCTGAGAAAATGGTATGAAAAACAGGCTATCATCTGTCTAATAATGTGGCCACATGCCACCCTGAGGCTGGCTTGAGATCCTAGAAAAAATGATAGCAGAACACATAAGGTGCTTTGAGGTAAACAGGGGTTGATGTCGCTATTCCCAGTCACCTTCCTTCAGACCCAGCATCCTAGAGTTTCATGTTCTCACCCTTTCATACTTTCTCCAGCGTCACTATTACACATATCCTCTCACGTATAGTTCTTTATGATATAAATAAACTTCACATGAAATGAGCAGGAAGTACATGAAATGTATTAACAGCACTGACCCGTTTCCCTGAAGACTGCTTTTTAATCATAGTCTCAAAATGACCCTCAAAGCTACACTAGTTTGAGACTCTGCATTCCAGTAAATAAAGTATCATGTTAGGTCTTTAAGTGGATTCCACTTCTTGAAATGCAGTTTCAGATCATTCTAGCCTGCTTCCTGCCTTTTGATAGAGGAGATTTGAAGAAATTTAATGAAGGTTATTGAAAGTATAGAGCTGCTTTTCTGAAGGGAAACAGAGGAGGAGTGGATCTGGAGGAGCAAGAGAGGGGAGCTTGCAGGAGTTGGGGGGGCAGACAGGGTGGAGTAGAGGGAAGGAAAACTGCAATCTGGTTGTACAGAACAACAAATTAATTAGTTAATAAATTAATTTTAAAAAGTATGGAGCTAACGAAATCCTGGTTGAAACAGCACCAGCCAATGAAATCAAGTCTCAAGCACTATATGTTGATATCAAAAATATTTCCTATTAACAACGAAGCTGCCCAGCCCCTTTCACACCATATTCATTTTGAGCTTGTATTCCGTAAGGAGTCATGGCCAACATCTCCAGGTTTATGCGGTGATAATAGGGCACTAATATTTCTAGGTTAAGATGAGTGGGAGATGGTGTCCAGTGGTTGTTCTAACTGGGAATTAGCTATAGGCTCAAAGCTTTGGATCAAGACCACAGAACAATTCTCTTGAATAACCCACAGTGATAGATAGAGCTTAGCAAGAACCTTGGACAGGTTATCATTCCCTTTTGTGTGTATTAATATGTGACCATTGAAGACAGTTTTTAAGTGTGTAGGATGATATATGTGTATGTACGCTTTGTTTCTATTTTGTATGTGTGTGTACAATGTATGTGTGTATGTGTGTGCCAGAAGTGCACATGTGGAGGTCAGAAGACAACCTCAGATGTTTGAAGGTGAAAAACAAGACAGTGTCTCTCTTGTAGGTCACTGCTGCATATGCCAGATAAGTTGATCCTTGATCTTAAAGATAGATTCTCCTGTCTCTGCCTCCCATGTCTCTACAGAGGTGATAGTATTACAGATGTCTACATTACTGCTTTCAGCTTTTACATAGATTCCAGGGATATGAACTCAGGCCATGAGCTGACTGCACAAAGGCTGTTTTACCCAGATTTGTGACTTTGGGCAGCTCATTTAATCTCTTTAACACAAGTATAGTAAGAAAATATTTCTAACAATAATTAAAAGGATTCAATGAACTATAACACACAGCAGATTATTGGAATTTTTAATTGCAAGGATTATATTGTCTAACCCCAACCCTGTTCCTGACTAGGGATAGGTGCCCTCCATCTCTAGGTATCAAATATGCACCTGTATATTGAGGAGCTTGAGCTACCTGACCTTTAAGGGCTCTATTGGGACTGATGGTGCAGACATCTTACCAAATTTATCACTGCTTCTGAAGTCAGTTGTATTTGAGCCCAAGGCAGTCTGGAATCTTTTTTATTGTTTATAAAAAGGAAATGTGCAGTATGCATTTTGGGTGCAAAGCGAAGCAAACTAGGCATTGGGAGGAGGGAAAGCCAATGCTTCTGAAATCCCAGAGTCCCACTGCCTAGCAGGGTAAACACTGACTGCTATGCTTGTGTTTATCCCTTGAGCTGTAATCAGATCTGAGCAAAGTGTAAGGTATTATCACAATTCTCAACACAATTATATGCTTTACAATATGAGTTGGTAATTTATGGCTTTCCTTAGTTTGATTTTTAAAAAATATGGTTGTTCTTGGGAACAAATCTCTGAGGAAAGAAAAGACTACATTCAGAGGAGGAGGGCTACCAGAATTAGAACCAAACACACAATATTTACTAAACACCTAATGTATGGTAGGTGTTTGAGTCTCCTTTCCACTCTTCTATTAATTTTTGCACACCTATAGATACCAGTATAGTGCCTAGAAGATAGCAAAAGGCTAAAGAAATGGCTCTTGAGTGAACAGATAAATATATATTTTCCTAAAATCTTAACCCAGAATTAATTGGGAGAAAATGAAAGAACTACAAATGAATACAGGGTCCAGTAAAATAAAGTAATAGGCTTTAAGAGATAAGTATGATAACAAGTTGCACAGAGAGAGCTGCCATCTAACTGTTGCCTAATAGGAAACAGGTGCTATGCTAAGTACTTCTAATTGTTCACTGGATTGAAGGAATGAATATTGTTACCATCGTAATCATCATCATCATCATCATCATCATCATCATCATCATCATCATCACCATCACCATCATCATCATCATCATCATCATCACCACCACCATCATCACCACCATCATCGTTATTCCTTTACAGACTAAGAAACTGAGGTTTGAGGATGCCATGTGATTCCCCACCAAGCTCCATAGATTAGACAAAGTTCCATCCCATTTATCTAGCATTTGAGGTTAAGACAGGGTCATAGTATATATACCAGGTTGGCCTTGAAAATCACTACATAACCCAGGCTGGTCTCTATATCAAGATCTTACTGTCTCAGCCTTCCAAACGGTGGATATTGCTGACTATGAAGGTGGTGAGATGGAGTCAGAAGCTAGAAAGAGAATACAGGTAAATCTCAGAAGCTTCAAGGAATATGGAAACACATTTTACATTGGTCCTCCAGAAGAGACTCAACCAAGTGAGACTCATTTCACACCTGTGATCCCAGAACTGAAAGGTAATACATTCATGTTTCAAAGAGTTATCTGTATCGTCATTTGTTAAAAGTGGCTATAGGGAACCAGTGTGCATCCCTCACCTTTATTTTTGTCATTGGAAAATAACCCAAACTCCACTGCGGCTTCATCAGCATTGGCAAATGTTTAAAGGCCTCAAATCCTAACCCTTCTGTGCTAATTAAGTTACAACTTCATGTAGCACAGCATGTTAATTTCACAAATATCCGTACATATACAGCCTTATGAAAGGTTCTAGGAATAAAGCAGAAAAGAAAACAGAATAGAGCGAACAGCGTTGGCACAGAAGGAGTTTCCTAGAACATGCAACAATAATGTTACCTACAACACATGTATCCAATCATTAGCTTTTTATCTACAAAATAGCCACCATAGATTAATCAGGTTTTTTTTTAACCAGCAATAAATGATGTTGGACACATAGAGGAACAAATACTACCTTTAAGATGTGACAGGAAGACTGAATTGCAACACAAGCTGGGATCTTGCTAAATGTCATAACTAAGGGACAAGGAGCCAATACATCTAGGGAATGAGCCAAAGCTGCAGAAGTTGCTGCCTGAAAGGTAGTAGAGTGCCGGAGCATCTGTTTGACCTTTGGATATGCTGTGCCCTGTCCTACTTCTCCCTCCTGTACTACTAGGACAGTTATATATTAAGATTTGGGGTTTCTCATCATTTTACAAAAACTGGGTTCTTTGAAAGTTTATTTCTGTACTTCCCAGGTCCATGTATGTGAGATTAGTCAATGTTCCTCTGATTTTAAGAGACACATAGGGCCGGGCAGTGGTGGCACACGCCTTTAATCCCAGCACTTGGGAGGCAGAGACAGGTGGATTTCTGAGTTCGAGGCCAGCCTGGTCTACAGAGTGAGTTCCAGGGCAGCCAGGGCTACACAGAGAAACCCTGTCTCGAAAAACCAAAGAGAGAGAGAGAGAGAGAGAGAGAGAGAGAGAGAGAGAGAGAGAGAGAGAGAGACATAGAAACTTTAAGCCCCAATATATGAGGAAGAAGGCTGTGCGAGGGGATGTGGCTGAGAGAGCTGGAGAGACATAATCATTGTTTTTGATCTTTTGCTGCTTTGGACAGACCTCTAAGCTTCCTCCATTATTCATTTTTTCCCTTTCCAACCCACATCCTAGTAGGATTGACAACTAAATGAATCTCACTTGAAAGATATCATCAATGAGCAGTCTGGGAGAGGGAGGAATCCAGGCAATGAAGGGTAAGCAAGCAGAGTCAGCTGCATTGACAGTCCTGGTAGAGAGCCCCTAGGGCAGCTTCAGAACTCTGGATTCTAGGCAGGATGCTTGCTTCTTCCCTAATCACTTAGGGCCTTGGATTCTTACTTTAAAACAGAGTCAAGAAGTAAGAAAAAACAGGCTGGGGAACAGTATCTCCAGCACTCCCACACGCCTCCCTGAAGTCTTGGTACAGGGGCTACTAAGTTGGCTAATAATCACATTTTATCAGCCAAGGACATAAAGACCATATTTTTACATTGAAGCAAATGATATCCGAAGAAAGACAGGGCTACTGTTTTGCTGTTTGTGGCTTCTGGAAAAGCTACATTTTATGACACCCACTTACCTTATTACTATTAGTCATATATGCACATTTTAGTACAAATTTTCTTTTATAAGCATAAACTGAATTGATGCATAGAATGAGCTTTTAAATTGTCTCTCACAGAATGATTCAATCAGCGAATCAGATACAAAGCTGCAGCATTAATGATTCTCTGTTATCAGCTTGCAAATGAAAACAGCACTTAGTCACCCATCTACTCACTGTCATTTCTTTGCCCCTTTGCTTGGGAGATATACCTCAGGCTAGTGAAAGTTTCACTTTGATCCACAGGGGCTTGAATCCAGGAATAACAACATAACAGATGCAATATTAAACCAAGGAAGAAGCATCATACAGCCTCCTCTGGGAGCTATGGAGAAACATGTTCACTTCATAGCAATGTCCTAGTCACTAGCTTCCTCCCAGACTCCCCACTGAAACTATCTTTCATGTGAATTTTATTTAGCTGTCAATCATTTGACAGGACAGTGGAAATTAAAATGGAAGAGGAAGTTTGGGGGCTGACAGTACAGAAACAAAAGATCAAAAGGATATGACCCTTTCTTCTATCTCCTCTTTCAAGGCTACATAAATATATCCATTTTCTTCTACTTGCAAAGATTAAGATAAAACTTAAGTTAAATTCTTCAAAATGTGCCTCACTGCCCAATGTGCTCCCCTGTTTCCACACTGTAACAGTCTGTGATGGTCTGTAATAGGAGAAAGTAGTCATTCTTTAGGAATCATGTGTAATAAGAAGCTAAGTACTACTGAATAAGTGAGGAGTCAAATGTGGCTCCAAATGAGACTCCTTAGAGTAGAAATGGTGGATTGGCATAATATAGAGATTTGGGGTGCTAAGTAAGGTCAAAAGCACTCAGACTGAGCTGAACATGGCATAGTAAAGAGTCTGGATTTTATCTGAATAATGCCACTGAAGGACATTATTCAGAACAGAATGGTCACATGAGATTTAAGTCTCTTTGGTGCCAACAGAACAGAATGGTATGGAGTAAGAACAGTTTCAATGAGGTCATCTAGGATACTAGTAAAGTCTTTGAGATAACACTTCTCTCAACGGAGATACTGAAGAAAGGAAGTCCAGCCTCTATAAGACTCTAGCCAAGGATAAACAGAAGGGGTGTTTAGAAAATTCAATGAATGAATAGGACTTAGTATGTTTCCAAGCATTGGAGTGTAGGAAAGAAAGGAAGAAACACAGATTGATAGTCAGATTTCTAGTTTGGCGGTTGAATAGGTGACTTACTATTTGTTAATTATGGTTTTAAGTTCAGATAAATCTAATTAAAGATAGGAAGTTAGTTATTACAGATCGATCCACAGTACAAAGAAAGATGTGATTTAGAGATGTATATCAAATAGTTATTTGTATAGGGATTATTATTGAATTTAGCACAGATGGAAGCCATGGTAATCTTTTAAAAATCATTTTAATTAAGTTGTATGTAAAGATTTAGATTAGTGGAATGGAGGGAATCTTGCCTGATCAGTTCTATCTCCTTTGAAAATTATGAAGGTATAAGGATGGGTGAAGGGTGTGCAACAATATGGCCATGGGGCCTATGAATTTTCATGGATGCCAATTTGCCAAATGGTAGGCTTTCCATTAGCAGCCAGTATTGACTGTGCTAAGAAATGAAGTCAGTGAGAAAAACAAACAAACAGTTAGTTGGAGAAACAGGACACAAAGAGTAAAGAACTTAAAAATATTAACCAGGGCAGTTGGAAGTAGAGATATAAGTTGTAAAGAATTTGAAAAACAAGGATATTCAAAAGAGAAGAATGACCTGCAGAAGCAGCAGTTGTGATTGGAGAATCAAACAAATGTAGGATAATGAAGTAGGTTGATTTAAAATTTAGGAAATGAACTAGAAAACTAATGTGAGTAAGTTATTGGTAGAAGGAAGCCAAAGAGTGCTAGATGGAGTTTCCACCACTGCTCAGAAGTGTTATAGAGCTTGATGCAGAGAGGATGAATGACAGCCCACAGGAATGATTATATTTATACAGAAGAAATTAAAGATATCAGTGTTGAAGTGAGGATAATGCTACCAAATAATCCTGTACCTGACACTGTCTAGCATGCTTAGTGTATGAGCCAATGAATGAACTGATAATGAATGTAAGAATTCAAATGGGTAGACCTAGAAAAATGTGGAAGTTCTTATTTCAGACACATAATTAGACTCAAGAGAATGAATATGGGGGACATTCAGAAACGGCCAAAACAATTCTTAAAGAAGGAGGCAGAGAGCACTTGGGAGGCAGAGGCAGGAGGATTTCTGAGTTTGAGGCCAGCCTGGTCTACAGAGTGAGTTCCAGGACAGCCAGGGCTACACAGAGAAACCCTGTCTCCAAAAACCAAAAACCAAAAACCAAAAAAAAAAAAAAAAAAAAAAAGAAGGAGGCAGAGTTACTGAGGGTTTAATCTCTTGACTGGTTAATATTCTGACTCTTAGTCTAAGACCTTCCTCAGTGTCTACTATAGATGGGCTCAAGTCTTTGGTCTCTGGACTCTAGGAAAATATAAAATCAATTCAGTACAATGCTGGCAAACTCCTGCTCTCCTATGACCACGCCCTTAACACTTGACCTGTCCAATGCATATGGTGTTCCATTTCAGAACCCTTGGTTGCATCATAGGTCTCATTCTCCAGAAGAGTGGGATTTGTGCTCCAAGTATGACTTTTACTCACAGCAAATCTTTGTTATTAAGGCCCTTGGACACTCCAAATATGAGAATAAATGCTGTATTTCACAGTACAGTCATCTGCTTAGTGACTTCTTATTATTCTGATGTCCCTGTTTGTAAGGGCTACAGACTGACATAATTGGAATGGAATTATCAAGTGAATGTTATGGCTATGGACTGAAAACACAAAGCAAACAAAAATAATTCCATTTGTGGGTGCAAATGATAATATTTGGCCATATAATTTTTTCTGCTAGGGTAATTGTAGAATGCAGAAATAATAAATACAAAATTACAGGCAGGCATGAGGACTAGGCAAAGCAGAAACTGAGTCATAATTGTGCAAACCTTTCTTCCTACTCAAATTGCTGTTGTCTCCATACAGATTGAAAGCAAGTGTCAGAAGTCCATGTGTACCACACACACTGAAGAGCCTGTGAATTGAGAATCTTGTTGAAATACAGACTCCAACTCAGAAAACTCTTACCCATTTGCAAGATACTCTCAGGGTATGGGATGGGATGCTGACCCTAGAGTAGCAACTAGGACCTTAATAAGGTGCATGCCAAATTCCAAATAGGCCAGGCCAGAGTGGAAATCCAGTGCTTAATGGGAAAATCTTCAGTGGGTTCCTCCTCACTGGATCCCTTGTTAATAAAAGTCATGGTGTGATCATAGCACTATCTCAGAGTTGAAATTCTGGGGGGTAAGATGTTGTAAATGCATTTAAAGAATGCAAGAACAGAGGGAAGGAGCCAAGTAGGTAGAGATGACAGCCCCAGCTCCTTTACAGATAAGTTAAACTGCTGCTGTCTGATCCCTCGTTGAGTGGCTTTTCCCCAAAGGTCAGGGCCCTTTCTACTAGTCTTACCAAAGACAATAAGCTTTCCTGTGCTCTATGGGTAGACATGAAGGTCCTTGTGACAGAGAGGGGGAAAGGCATTGTACCGAGGGAGGAGTGGGGTTAGTTTCTTCTTTCCAGCACTCCATTCATGGGAAGAAGAGAGGGAAGGGGGAAACACCCAAAGATAAGGGACAGTTATAACTGGATGATGAAGAAAAGTCCATAGAGATGTATAAAGTAATTACAGTGCCGGGGATCACCATTATGGTTAGTCCATTCTTAAAGCATCTGCTTTTGCCACTTTAAGTTTAGGTTATGAATCTACTGTGAGAATCTCCCAGAGAAGACACTGAGTTTAGAGTTGCCAGTCTTAAGAATGGGGCATTTTAATTAGGCTGTTATAATATACACAGCTATGAACACTAGCTGGTTTATGTCCATGATTTTTTATGATAGCTATACATTACAATCACTTAGATAGATTTAAAATAATGACTCTATTATTTGGTGTCTTCATTCAGATCACCTTAATATATATGTATATTTTAGGACAATTCTATTGCATTATGTTTCCATATTACTCCTCAAATGTCTCCCCAACTGGACATCTTTTGTCACCAAATGAAGCTTTCAATACTGGGACTGAGTTACATCTAATTGCACTGTTGGCCAAAAGGGTTCCATGGAAATTCCCAAACAATCCAGGCTGTTGCCAAGGCTATTTATTGTTCTCCACAAACTGACAGCAAGGCCCATGGCTGAACATAGCACCTACAGAACTCATAAAGAAGTTGAACTGGTGCCTACATAGAGCCTTGACCCATACATTCTAGTATATTTGGTAGGGAGTATTCTGTACTCTACCAAAAGAGAAACAAACACCAACCCAGTCACAAACCCTTTGATCTACAATGGTGCCCCTTCTGCAAGATATGCTAGGGCAATTGTGGCACACACTTTGTGGGAGTGACCAAGCAATAACTAATCTGATCTAAGTCTCACTCCATGAAATGGAGCCCATACCTGACACTGCTTGGGTAACAAATAACCTGGGACTAGACAGTCTGGAGACCTCAGGTAATGCAAATAATACTTTCTAAAAGCAAACAACTGAAAACCATAACAATAAAATGACTGCTAATGACATTCTGCTCTACTCATAGATCAGTGCCTTGCTGAGCCATTATCAGAGAAGACTGCTCCTATGGCAGACAGTAACAAATACAGAAACACACATTCTGACATTATGCAAAGAGTGAGAGTCCTTGGAACATACATTTCTAAATGAGATATCCCCATCAAATCCATCCAGCCCAGAACTCAGGGAATCCTGCAGAAGATTAGAAAGACTATAAAAGTCAGAGGGGATGGAGGAAACCGAGAATATGAGGCACGCTACAGCAACATATCAAAGCTCATATGAACTCCCAGAGACTGAGACATCATGTACAGGACCTGCATGATTCTGTACCAAGTCCTCTGTATACATATTATGACTTCTAACTTTAGTGGTTTTGAAGGAGATCCAGAGTGCAAATGCGTGGGTCTGTTTCTTGTACTTTTTCTTTGGCTGTTTTCCTTCTGGTTCCTTGTTTCCTTGTTTTGTCCAATTCCAATGTGTTAGTCTTGTTTAATCTTATTATATTTAAATTAAATTAAAACACTGACACTAAAAATAGTTACCCTATAGAAGAGAAGGGCAAAAGCAGATTGTCTATGGCTGTTTTTACAATGAAAGAGTTGAATAGAATTGAAAGAGAATCCAGAATTTATAATTAAAAGCATTTGGTCCTCTACAGATGTTTTGTAACTTTTGACTTATATCATTATGTGTGTATATGCATTTGTATACACAGACAGACAGACAGACATAGAGATGTAGTTTGCATTTGAAATCCCTTCAGCTTCCAATAGATGGTCCCACATACTTGCACATTCTGGCAGCACTGAATAGACTCAGTGCATCTTTAAAATAAGAGTACATGAAATGAAGAGGCAAATGCAGTAGAGGAGATGGGGGTAGGAATGCGAGTATATTTGACTAAAATGCATCATATGCATTTATGAACTCTCAAACAATAAAAAATCAAATTATAAAGTCAAGCATAATGAATTCTCACATTTCATCACTTCTTTTTATTGAAAATAGATTTTTATACAATATATTCTGATTAATCCTCCAACTCTTCCCAGATCGTCCATACTTCCCTACACACACAAATCTACACCCTTTCTTTCTCTCTCTCTCTTGTTAGAATACAGGCATCAAAAATAGTAGTAGTAGTAGTAGTAGTCGTAGTCGTAGTCGTAGTAGTAGTAGACAACAATAAAAACCATAATAGAACAAAACAAATAAACATAAGAAACAAAGAAAAAGTACAATAAACACTGAAATACATACAGATGCTGAGACATTCATATTCTATTCATATACAGAAAACCCATAAAAGCAAAATCAGAAACCAAAATATATAAAGAAAAAAAACTGTAAGATTAAAACAAAACACAAATAAACAGAACAACAACAACAAAAAACATGCCCAGACAAAACAAAATATTGTGAGACAAACAATTAAAAAACCCTAGAAAACAAAAACAAAAACCCTCCAAAAATGCCATTGAGTTAGTTTTGTGTTGATCTATGAGGCCTGCCCCTAAATGTGGTTTGTATACTGCTGCCTGTGTCCTGGACTACTCACCTCCTGACCCTACGTGCCCTTGGGGGTTGGAGGTGGGTGGCACAGAGTCTTTAACACAGACTCCAGGAGCAGGTGAGAAATGCCACAGTAAGCTCTCTGAGAACTGCTGCAAGTTCCTTCAATACCCTCCACCTGAGCCCCCATTGGTCCCAAGAAAGCATCTCTCCTAAACAGCAATTCCTGATTGTCTGGCATTATTTGCACTAGCAATCCTTGGTCTCTCAGGCAGTCCTCAATCAGGTCCTCCGGCAGGAGATGCTTTTGCAGCTGTTCAGCCCCCAGTGCTTACACACAGGTGGCCCTGCGGTTCCTGCTACAGTATACCTAGTGAGACTCCAATGGAGAAAGATAATTTTCCTTTGTGAGCAGTTAGCAATTCGAAAAGCTTCTAGGTTAAGGATGAGGGATTGTGTTTACTTCCTCTCTCAACACTGAGACCCCATCGGGATTAGCCCTATGCAGGCCCTGTTCATGCTGCCTTAGTCCCTGTGAGTCTTTCTGCCTCCTTTTCCACAGTTTTCTGAGCCATGAAGGGAGGGATTTAATGGAAGCATTCCATTTAGGACTGAGTGTTCCAAGGTCTCCTCCTTTCTGCACATTGTCCAGGTGCGGGTCTCTGTTTCTTGCCATGGACTGCCGGAGGAAGGTTCTCTGTTGGTGGCTGGCTGAGCAAGACAGTGATCCATGAGCACAGCAGAATGTCATTAGGAGTCATTTCACTGTTATTTCTTTAGCAGAACAATAGTATTTGGTTTTCCCCTATGTATATGGCCTATCTAATCTCAGATTCTTGGTCACATAAGCAATGCCAATGATGGGTTCCATTTCATGGAATGGGCCTTAAATCCATTTCATTTTGTGTGTGTTTTCAGTATTTGCATTGCTTTTACTTGAAGATTGTAGTTGAACTTCAATTGTATTTTATCTTCTCTTGTCCACACTAATAAAAGAACATTCAATTTAACATAGCTCAGTTTTATTAACTAAACCTTTCCTATTTCTCTCCTTCAATATACATTTTTGTTAAGGTTTAACACTCTTTTTTGATAGGACCTTTCGATTTTAAAGATAGATATTATAGTTATTTGAAAAAGTACAATTGAAATTTGACTATACTTTTTATTATTTCATATTTTGTATAAGTTATATAATGAAATATGATCATTTCCAACTGAAATTTTGTACTTCACTACACACACACAAAACCTAGATCGGAATCAGCATTTGGACTCAATCAAAACTATGTTTTTTAGTTACCGTTTGCTGGCTTCCAAACAAGAGCTTCCTTCCTAGGTCTACTGAAAGACTGAAACCACAGTCAGTCTCATTCTTTCAAAACAATATTAGTAACAATTCCTGAGTTGCAAGTCTTGTCATTTCTACCATGTGGTTGATAGTTTCAAATACAATTACCATTTGGTAAAATTCTGCAGAAGGTTTTTAACATTGCTTTTTTGTATTTCAAGGTTATTTCCAAGATTGTAACCCGCATTACTTTTCTCATTCATGTAACAAAATACTTGAGAGAAGCCACATAATGAAGGAGAGATTTATTTTGGCTCATGGAATCAGAAGACATCAGTTCATTACCTTTGGAGGTTTGTACTATTATTCAAGGGTGGATTTTAAATCTGGAAATATCCTATAATTCTTCACAGAGAAATTTATTTATATGTAAAAAGGCTGTAAAGATATGAGATCCTCCAGAAATAGTAAGGCTTTTCTCTTTCCTTTTCAGCTTTCCCCCTCTTATGAACGCCCACATGCACTTCTGTGTTTTTTGCTTGCAGTACAAATTCTGGCTATATGAACTGACATTCTGCTTCCAAGGCACAGAGGATCCACATATTTGATTGTGTTGCTTTAACACTACTAATAATTCACTTCTGCTCCATAATACTTTATGTGTACTCCATATGGTATTAATAAATAGAGATATTATGATCTATGTCTGGAAAGTTTTATTTACCTTTCATGAAGTGACTTATAGATAGATCGTGTCTGAGCACAAGACCCTGGATTGGAGGGAGAGAATGAAAGAAAGTAGGAATAAAGTAGGTAGATCACAGACTTTAACCTATCAAAGGATTCCGCCCCACCCCCGTGTGCTCACTGACATCAACAAAAGAACCTTAATCATCTTATAGACATTTAAGTAAACATGTTGATGTATGTCTCACAGAATATCCGCTTTTCTTTTATGATTACAAGTGGGCTAAAAATGCGGAAAATCTCAGGCTTATTCTTGATTGTCCATCTTTGGGTGAAATATATAACTCTGCCTCAAATTTCTTAGACAATGTCATTCATACCACTACTCCTAAGTTCAGAGAGTCGGAGGAGCAGTCTTATCATATGCTTGAGTAAAAGACCTAAGTTTTCATTTTGGGCACAAAATATATTGTTTCTACAAGGAGTGCATAACAACTATTCCCTGTGACAGAAGAACAGAAAGTTTTCATTCTGTTCCTCTTTGCTTTCAAAACCTAAGATCTCTGAGTGGTGTTTGGAATTTTGAAATCTCTTCTGAAGGTTTTCTGTCTTTATCAGATTATAAACTGAATAGTTGCTCATCCTCTCAAATGCAAAGTATGGTGATGTGGCAAGGAAAAGATAAGCACAAAAACAATTTGCTGGAGAAAAGAATGGGAGCTTCATCAGAGACACTTCTTAAAATCAATTCTGAAAGCTCACTAGGTGGATCTAGAGAGTTTCCTGCTCAGAAGCTGGGGGTGTTTCTTCATTTTTCTATATGCTCTCTGCTATGAGAAGGTTGCCTTCATTTTTCCCACCCAGCTGACCACATTTAAATGAAACATGTGTCTCCCATTTATCCTGTTTAGTGGCTGAAAATCTCCGTAAATTTCTTCCTGTGTTTAGTATGTTCATAGTCAAAAAATCAACTCAGAACCAAACAGGCATAGTTAACTTAGTCCAGGCTTCTCGTTCACTTAGTTCCACCCAGTTCCAAATGTCAATAACTACATCAACAATTCACTTCTAAAAATATGTAGTAGAATTTTTACATGCATTTGCTTTCTTTTCTTTAATCCCCCACAGTTAAATGATGGGTATCTTGAGTCTATAAAACTTTTTTTTAAAATAGGAGAGTTACAAATGAAGCTCATTTCCTCTAAAATGTTTTGTCCAATGAAAAGGACTTACTTGTGACAATAGCTTTAATTTGTTATTCTTTTGAGTTAACAGTCTGTTCCAAGTTTTTCCCTATGATAAACTCTCCATCTCCAAGATTTAATCCTTCCTATAGTCTGAGTTCCAAAAACTCTGTCACCAAATATCTCTGTTGTTCCGTTCATCCACAGATGCTGAGAAACACTAATCTCTTTTAATTCTGCAGCCCTCACAACACTAGAGTCTGTATCCATTTCCCTCCTTGTTTGTAAACCAGATGATTCTTTTCTGATCTCAGCTTTTCTGACAGTAGCTTTAAAGTGATGGTCAACAGTTCTTAACTCTCAGTGCTACCATCCTCTAGTCAGCTCACTTCCTGTGGAGCTATGCACTCTGGCTTAAAATTAATGCAAGCAGCAGTTTAAACACTACAAGGTGTGAATCATCAGGCTGTGGATGGTAGTTTACTCAGTGCTCCCCATTGGGCACCTCAGCCACTGCTATGTATGTACTATTGTTAATCCTGTCATTGTTATTACTGTTGCTTGTTTTGTTAAAGTAATAGACTACTTCTGAGTAATAATTCTTGTTTCAATATGGATAGAATAAAGTATACTACAATATTAGAAAAGAAACTTCTCAGTGCCTTAACACAACAAAGTATTTGTTTCTTGTCCATATAGACTTTCAGTACTACACAGCAGAGAAGCCTTTGCTTATTGTGGTAATAGTTGCCCAGAGAGCAAACTCACACAGGTTTCAGATAAATGTGAGCTTCTGAAGTCACTATAGCAGAGGGAAAAATGTGACAAACTGGGCACTCTACTTAAAGTTTCTTCATGAGTGTCTCTCATTTCCTAGCAAGTCATATTAGCCAATATAGATCACATGTAACTCCAAAAGGATGGCAAGCAAGTCTATCCTGTGTCTAAGAGGAGAACAAGAAACATTTTCCCAGTAGCAATAATTTCCCCAAACAAATATAGACATATCCAAGATTACTTATCCATCTCTGCAAATCTCTATACACGAAAGCCTAAAATATGCATATAGATCACATCTGACTTCTATAAAGAGCAAAATATAAGAAATAACACAGTGATATCTACAATCTTGTTGGGCAAAATATGTTTTAAAGTAGAGTACTATAGCCAGAAAATATGTCATTAGCTACGAAAGAGAAAGAGTCTATTTCAAAGATAGTCAGCCCCAGGAAACTGACAACTTGTTCAACATGAATGAAATGATTTTTCTGAGGTATACTTTGGCAAAGGAAAAGGAGAATCCAAAGAGAATATAAAATATTGTTTATTAGAAAGTTCTTCAATTATGTTTTTTAAGCTATCAAGTATAGAAGACTTTAAGACCATTGAGATAGATACAGAGATCACAGATATAGAATCCTTGAATGCAGGAAAAAGATTATACTTAATACTGATTACAACATGAACAAGTGGAAATTTATAACCAAGGAGCAAGATGGCATCAGAAGATAGAAAATTATTATTTAAGGAATCAACCATGAGTACGGAGAAGTCTGGCTAAACTGACCTAAGACTATTTTTATTGAAGATAGGCTAGGGCAATCAGACATAACCTGAAGGATGCTACAAGATAAAAACCTGAACAGAGAAGGAGTATGAAGGCTCTTGTTAAAATTACATTAGTGTTCTTGCTACAGCTGGACTTTGCAATGAAGTGAAGTAGACCTAACATACGATTCAGAACCTTGACTAAAATGGGACACGGCTAACAGATATAGGTGAGCTACAAAACAAACAAACAAAAATTTAAGATCTTCCAGTAGTTATTGGTAGTAAGACAAGAAAATTTAATTTTACATTGTGTTTTTCTATTACACAAACACTTTTATTTAAATCCTTTCAGTCAGTTAGCATCAGCAGTACTGATTAAAAGTGTGACTAATCAAACATACAAATAAAATATATCTATATACATACTTGTTGCCATTTTTAGTTATTTAAACATATAAGAAGAATTTTTGAGAAGTAATCACAAGTGGACATTATATAGAACGGCATGATCACATGATATTTAAGTCTCAATACAGCACAGCAGTCAGTCCACTGGCAGAATTACAGGCTGACCAAACTGGGCTCACCATACCCAGAAGCTGTAAGTTTTAGTCATCTCCCTCAGTGAACAATGTATTGTCCACTGCTGGGAACCACAATTCACTACTGCCAACAGCAATGCTCAGGTGGGAAAAGTTGACAAGGACTATGAAGGTAGATAATGTATACCAGATCACTACTGACTTCTAGTCCTTAATTTGGGTCTGTACAATCTTTAATTCTTTGCTGCAAAAACTCAGGGCATTAGCCTGCTGGTATAGTGTAACTTCACTCTAATTGTCCAAAAAGTCCACATTTACCCCACATCCACTAGCTTCCAGATTATGCTCTGGAGTGTTGGAAGATCAGGATTCTTAGTACAATCTTCTCAAGACAGCTCCTGGATTTTATAGTCTGCTTCCTGAGTTTGTTCCTGATTGCAATTGGTATTGATCCAATGCATGTGAGAGGAAGTAGGTACTCTTTTCAAAACTAAAGGCAGAGCTTATCCAAGTGGACTAGGATGCTTATATGGTCAATGAGGAAACCTCTGTATCCATGCAATAGAAGAGAGTTTTGTGATGGAGGATGCTGAGTCAGAGACAAAGTGTATCTGTGTCTCATGCCTGACACAAAGTCCTAGGAAGTCTCAAAAATTTAATACAGTGCTAAGGACTCTACCACTAAACAATCTTGCCCAAAGAATTGTCTTCTTTCATCTTACTCCCTTTGGCACTTCTCATGCATGACTTAGTAGGTAAGCCATCGTGCTTTCACATTGTTGTGTGAAAGGCAGGGTGGATACTTAAGGATCCTCAGAACTCACAGACTACTGAGACTCTGTCCCAGGACAATAACGCAGAGTGTAATAGAGGAGGACACCAAGGTCCTAACAAGGTCTCTGCATGGGCACACATAGACATATATCCCCCCCCCCAACATAAGCTGCATCGAAGGCAAACCTCAGAATCTCAAGCATGCTAAACAAGCACTCTGACTGAGTTCAACTCCCAGCATATGGTCTGAGAATTTTAATTTGAATATGTACTTTTGGGTCATGGTAAAAGTAAATTTTTACATAGTGTTTTCTAAGATAGAAACTACACACTGTTGAAAACAATATTTTGAAATAAAACACAAGCAGATATCAATATGCACATGAAGTGAAAGGGAAAGAAGAAAAACAGCTTACTAAAACTCTCATTTGATGGATAAGCTAAATTTATATAATATTCTTTATATATATGTGATAATAACTTTAAATGTATTTTCTAGAAGTTTAGGAAAATAAACCATAGAATGGAGTTAAATAGTAGAACTTCCAAAATAATGGGTTCTAGTAGACAGTGTGTGTGTGTGTGTGTGTGTGTGTGTGTGTGTGTGTGTGTGTGTGTGCTGTTATTTGTTTAGCAAATTAAGGGACAGAGAATATTTTTGTCCATTTGTACTCCTCCAACAGCATGGGTAATTCATAAAGGAAAGAAGCTAATTTCTTCCACCTATGAAGGCTGAGGGTATGGAATGGCAAAGAAGAGGGCTGTAAATGGTGGATAAGCAGAAGAAAAGAAAATGAACCAACACTCCCAATATAAGGAGACCATAAATCATATTCATGAGTCTGTCCTTATTAATGAATCACCTTTCAAGGGTAAGACTCCACTTTATCATCATCATCATCATCATCATCATCATCATCATCATCATATTTGTCATTAAGTTTCAGCATGTGAATTTCAGTGGACATTCAGATCATTACAAAAATATGGAAAGAAATGAAATGGAAAATAAGATAAATATAAACATTAAAACTAAGTAACTAATGACAATAATCAAGTTCAAATTATTACATAGACAATGTGACAAGCATCCCAGAGAAAGAGTTCAAAATACTTATAAAACAGAAATTAAATAAAAAATCTTAAATCTCTAAAAATGGTCCTATAGACATATAGAAAGTTTCATTTCAATCAAAGACAGTGCAGAGGCTCTCGCTTGCAGGAGAGTAGAAGTTCCCTTCTCCCTTCAGCCCACACATATGACACACTGAGAATACTTAGGCTGGGTGATCTTTATCTGAGCTCATAAGCCAAAGACCCTTCGCAAACAGATCTGAGATTACTCAAATTCTGTTTCTCCTTCCCCAATATAAAGCACCTGCTCTTAAAGCAGTGGTATACAAAAATTCTATTGGCTCTATCACCAGATGCAAGACTGTGGCTCCTGTTCGTACAATGAGAGCAGCAAGATCAGAGATTTCTAATCCTGTTTCTAAATGAGCAACTGACTTAATTTAATATACCTGATGGAATATTTTAAGCATAAAAATACTCTGAGAGCTGGGCAATGGTGGCGCACGCCTTTAATCCCAGCACTTGGGAGGCAGAGGCAGGCGGATTTCTGAGTTTGAGGTCAGCCTGGTCTACAGAGTGAGTTCCAGGACAGCCAGGGCTATACAGAGAAACCCTGTCTCGAAAAGCCAAAAAAAAAAAAAAAAAAAAAAAAAAAAAAAAAAAAAAAAAAAAAAAAAAAAAAAAAAAAAAAAAAAAAAAAAAAAAAAAAAAAAAAAAAAAAAAAAA
>CM052722.1:111703929-111719162 GCA_028551405.1 Uromys caudimaculatus | reverse complement strand
ATAGAGAAACATTTTATGTTTACTTAAAAATACATGCATGTATTTTTGGAATGTAAACATACATAGACATATTTATTTTAATGAAGTTTTCCCATGTGGGATGATAATTATCCTCACAAGAGCCATAGACAAACATAAGAGAGTCTTAAAACAATGTAGACTGTTGCTTTGGTTGCATCCCAGAACTTGGCAGTAAGTCCCCATTGCTGAAGACATCACATATTTCAGACACAGAGACCGGAGGAATCAAGCTGGGGTTGAGTAGGAACGCTCTTCCCTGAGGACTAGGCCTCATAGTATCAGCTCTAAGGAAGGAAAGCAATCAGCAACAGTACCCAGCTATAAATCCTGAAAACCACAATAGCCAGAACATTTACTAAATGTACTTCTATTCCTTATTTTAAAGGAAGTAAATGAAGATACCAAGAAAATACCTTGTCAAACAGATTTTTTTCTAGCTGCTGATTTTTCAAATTAGAATATCTTTTATTTATTCTTTGGAAATTTCAAACAGGTGAACACTATATCTTGATAACACCCCACCCCTTATTTCATCCCTTGCCACTCCTAGGCACCCACCAACATGTCTCCCAGGCTTATATATTTTTTTTTATTATTCTTTAATCTTTTTTTACAGTCCAGTTGTTATCCCCCTCCCAGTCCACCCTCTGACTGTTCCTCATCCCATACCTCTTCCCCCATCTCCAAGAGGATATCCCTACTACCCCCACCCCACCAGACATCCCCCCTCTCTGGGGCCTCCAGTCTCTTGAAGTTTAGGTGCATCTTCTCTGAGTCCAAGCCCAGCAGTCCTCTGCTGTATATGTGTTGGGGGCCTCATATCAGCTGGTGTATACTGCCTGGTTGGTGGCTCAGTGTCTGAGAGATATCAGGGGGCTGAGTTAGTTGAAGCTGTTGGTCTTCCTATGGTGTCACCCTCCTCCTCAGCTTCTTCCAGCTTTCTCCTAATTCAACCACAGGGGTAACCAGCTTTTGTTCATTGGTTGGGTGCTAGTATCTGCTTCTGTCAGCTGCTTGTTGGGCCTCTCAGAGGGCAGCCATGCTAGCTAGGCTCCCGTCTGTACGGACACCATAGCATTAGTAATAGTGTTAGGCCTTGGGGCCTCCCCATGAGCTGGATTCCATTTTGGGCCTGTCACTGGACCTCCTTTCTCTTACGCTCTTCTCCATTTTTGCCCCTGCAGTTCCTTCAGACAGGAACAATTCTGGGTCAGAGTTTTTTACTGTGGAATGGCAACCGCATCCCTCCACTTCATGCCCTGTCTTTCTGCTGGAGGTGGACTTACAAGTTCCCTCTCCTCACTGTTGGGCATTTCATCTAAGGTCCCTCCCTTTGAATCCTGAGAGTCTCTCACCTCTCAGGTCTCTGGTACTTTCTAGAGGATCCCCCAACTCCTACCTCCTAAGGTTACCTGTTGCAAGAGTTTTAATAAAATATAAAAATTCCAACATTATGGACCAAATAGAAATTCCAGAGTTGAAAAAAGAAGCAAAATGAGAATTTTACTAGAGGTGCTTAACACAGGCTACAAATCATAGAAAAATGTATCAGCAGCTATCACTTCTAGGGTAGGGAGGTTCTTTAAAAGTGTGGCCACTAGTACAATGACCATGCTCCACTGTATGCTCACACACCCAAGAGCATATATGTGGCACAAAGTAGACTTGATGGGAACTTTTTAAAAAATGAGGACACAAAGTTGGGTGGGTAGGAGATTGGGGTTGATTTGAGATGAGCTCAGGATTGAAATATGATAAAATATATTGTATGAAATACTCAAAAATTAATAAAAGTAACAAATGCATTAGTAAACTGAAAGGAAACCAATGGATTTTATGCTGTCTGAGAAATAAAGAAAATAATTTTAAAAGTAATAGAGCCTTGGAGAACATTGACATAATTAGAGTAGCAGTTATAAAGAAGAGAGATGATGAAGAAAATGTTCTAATAGTTAATAACTATAAACATTCCATATTAGATGACAACTTTGATTTAAGCACTTAAGAAACTCCATGAACTCCAAATTAGATGATTACAATGAAATTTTCAATAGACAAAGAATAGTAAAAATTCTGATAAGCAAAATGAGAAAATCTTGAAGGCTAGAGAAAAATGACTCATTTACAAGAGAACGCTACGAAGTTGATAACTGATATTCTACAAAAATACTATAGGTCACATGACAGTCATGCAGCCTATTATATATACTTCAATAAAAGGATCAACTAACAACTGCATATTTGTAAAAGGTGTCTGTTAAAATTCAAGTGAAAATATTAATAAAGTTGTTCTTGTGTGCAAATGGATTGACTTCATTATTAGTAACCCTATCTATAAAAACTATTAGAGGAAGTTCTAAGAGTGGAAGCAAGTAATTTCGAATAATGCAAGCCCATGAAACAATTTAGACTACAAAACAAGAGAATGAAGTAAGTATGAATGCTAATATTAGTGAATTCACTCTGAGTTGTGTGGTCTCTTATATAATTAGAAAATAATTGCATAAACTGTATGCATCTAATTATATTGTTGGATATGTAACATAGAGAAGTATTTTCTTGTAAGAGCATAAAGGAAATCAATGAAGTTAGAACTATACTGGGTTAAGAGAATAGCAGATGCTAACTTTGATGCCTGGGAACAAATCTGAAGACTTGAATGTGGTAAATAAGGGAAATGAAAATAAATTATATAGAGGTGATGTTTTATGGGACTAGAGACTCATTAAGAGTTCTTATGGACTAGACTTAGCATTCATATACAAACTGGTCATGATCCTATACACACCTGCAAGCCCAGCACACAAGTGGAGTCTGATGTAAAGACAGCATGATTACTGGAACATGATGCTAGCCTAGCAGAAAGCCTTGGGCTCTAAGTTCAAAAAGAGACCCTGTCTCAAAGGAAATAGATGGAGTGTGATACAGGAAAACACTAGATGCCTTTTTCTGGTTTCTCTACACACACATGCATTCATAAACCACACACCCATATGTATTCCCCACAAACACTGAAGTAAAGTATGTAAGTATTAGAAAGGTCAATGATTATGCCTATCAATATAATTAAATTACCAGAAATCCAAAGGAGATCCTGACAAATAAAGGAGACTGATGCAAGGGGAGAGTTAGCGAGCTAGAAATAGCAACATCATGCTGATGTGATCCAGAGCAGAAGTGAACCTTAAAAACACTGTGGTATGTGAAAGAACACTATCTCTGCAGACCATATGTGATTATTCCACTTACATAAAATTTCCAGAGTAGTCAAATTAAGAGAGACAAATGTACATTAATGGTCATCTAAATCTAGCAGGAATTTGATAAGCAAGTGGATAATAACTAAAGTTTTTAAAGGATGATAACAATGATCTAAGTTACTAGGCTAATGATAGCACAGATTTGTGAGTATGCTAAAAAGTAGGATTGTATACTTCAAACAGATAAATTTAATGCTATTTGTATTGTAAGATAATCATAGTTTAGTAAATTCATGTAAAATTTAAGTCAATAATATGTAATTTAAATATAGAGTAATTAAATGCATATCATTAAAAGAAACTCAGATTCATTTAAAAAAGAAATATATCTGTATTCATTTTCATGGTGTGTAATTTTGTCATTCCCAATAATAACTAAGATAAGCAATTTAAAGGACAGATTTGTTTTGTGTCATGGTTTCATAGGTTTTAGTGTGTTGGCTCCATTGCTTTTAGGTCTGTGGTGAGGCAGGATATCATGGTAAGAAGATGTCAAAGAATAATTTGCTCACCCCATTGTGGGACAGAATTGTCTAGGTCATATTGCATATTAATAATATTGAGATTTAAAACAAACAGAATGAATGGCTAAGAGGAAATTATCAGTGGTCCCTTTGATACCTTCAACTGTACATCTCTAACAATTTAATTCCATTCCACTTAGCTTCACCTCCTAACGTTTCCATATCTTCCAACGGTGACAAACGCTAGCAGCAAGCTTTCATTGCGTGAGCCTTTGGGAGATATTTGAGACTTTAACCATAATAATGCATGACCTTGCTAAAACAAAGTGCTCACAAAACCAGGAAAATAAATAAATGGAAAACATTCATGAGGCCAAACTTGGAATCTCAGAACCCAGGAAGCTGAGAACAGTGGATTGTCCTGAATTCAGGTGAGTTCCAGGTGGGCTGTTTTGCACAGTGAGACCCCATCTCAAAAAAGAATTAAATTTTATGTTGACAAATGTCAAAATAAAATTAAACAGGGAAAATATTACCATTCCACAGACAGAATGTATATCAAGGCCAAATTCACTAACTATACTTGAAATACCTCAATTATAATGAACTTTAACATTTATTAAGCTGATAGTTTTACTATGGAATATGCAAAACAAAACTTCAGACATCCAAGAAAAGATGTACATATAATAACAACTTACCAATTCTTCCCCAAGAGTGAAAACACTGAGTGGAAAATCTAGTAAAAGAAATACAATATTTGAATAGTATAATTTAATAAACCTTAACTGAAGTGTATGTGATCAAACGAACATAATATAAGTAATAATGATATGTACAAATTGTGTCTGCATTAACATAATAAACATATTTGTATTGGACATGCTCTTTCCAATTTTCAGTGTTGTAGCTCAAATGGGTAGACCTAGATAGCATTCTAGGTATAGTGGAGTAGCAAGATAACTGGATCATGGCTTCTAGACACTGACCAAATAAAGCAAAATTGTTTCTAAACCTGAGTCACGTAGGTTAAGACCATTATTAGTAATAGACACAGAGTTAGATAATAGAGAACTAGTTGTACAATAAAACATTTTACCCAAACTACACATGTGTACAAAATTATCATCAGTTGTATGCTCACTGGTGAGTTCATCAGGCTCTACTGGACAGTCTCAAATACAAATAGCCCTGATCAAACTTAGTGGACATCAAAACCAAACAACCAAACAAAAATCCTATTAATATTGGCAAGGAATTTGTAGGGTTAAAAGAGGATTGACAGGGCTAGGAGGAATATTTAAAAAGAGTGGAAAAGTGTGATTAATAGCAATGCAGTATATATATATATGTGGGATACTATAAAAAACAGATTTAATAAAAATGTAAAAAGTAGAAAATGTAATTAGATTGTTGCCAAAATTTATTACATGATAAAACACTAGATTCCCCTTAATATTTCTATATACAAATCATATAGGCCATAACCTGGCTCCATAATGGGCTTTAAAAATAAACAAGTGACAATCTGAGAAAAAAAACACATGAATTATGATGAAGACAGACAGACAGATATATACATATATGCAAAATAAAAATAGTTCTATGTTCTTAAATAATTTTTGAATATAAGAAATGAAAGTTGAAATATTTGAATGTGTGAATCTGAAAGGCACTGAGATCTTCATGTGTATTTACCTGCAGAAATGTAGTTTAAAGGGATTTGTACAAAAATTATATAAAACTTAGCAAAGAGCAAAGTATTTGAGTAGCCCATAATTTTGCCACTTTATTTGGTTCTTTTACCTACTACCCTTCTCACCCTAATCCCTTCCAACCCTCCAACACTAGGTAGGAGAGAAAGAAGGTTGGAGGGAAAGAGGGCATAGACCTCTCTTGGCTACTTCCTGCTGATTATGGGTGTCAGGTTCCTTGGAGCAATCTGATCTTTGCTGTCTCATCTCTTTGCTCATGACCACCTGACAAACTGCAGCAACAGAAACCACCACTAGCAGCAGGGGCAGCAGCAGCCACTACAGGTTCCTTCGGGCTCTTGTTTTTCTACTTACTCTCTCAAGAGGTTTCAGAGTCCCAAATATAAACTATCTGCAAAAATCATGCCCCTTCTAGAGCATGAGACAATCATGGTAAGCAGCTATGGACAATCTGAAGCAGCCCCCTATCCCATACCTGAGATTAAAACAAAACCATATTCACATAACATAACTGGGTTTAAAAAAATTCTCACTATGTATTTGTCCAAAAAAATCCAGAAGAAAGGAAATAATCAAGCCAAGTCAAAAACTGAAGAAAGAGATAATATACAAACAGCAAAAATATAAATGATGACTAAAAACCAAGTATAGGGGTAATTCTTTAAAAGTAAGCCATACCTCTGGCAAATCTTGATAAATAAAACTAAAGTAGATATGAGGAAAAAAGTGATGAATGCATCAGAAAATTTAAAATAAAAGATAATATAACCAAAGAGTAAAATATAACAAAGACAGAGAGAAAAATAATATATAAGAATTCCTGATAATTTATGGGTAAAAGGCAGCATTTTTGAAAAATAAAATCAATGACATATATCCAAGATTGGCTAAAGAAATGGAAAATGCATCTATTACTTGACCTAGAAATAATCTTCCACCATGACTTTACTCTAAATACCTATAAACATATACAATATGTCATACATTACTGGTAGTGCCAGGTTTGAAAATAGCATATATATAAATACGACTTATCTAAGGCTGGTGATGCAGCTCTGTAGTAGAGCATTGGTCTAGCAAAAATGAGGTTCTAGTTCTGAGCCATAACTTTGTAATGAAAAGATTAGGAAAATCCTAATGCCCTACTGAGACCAAAACTTCCACAATGGGCTTATCTCAGAGTAGACCTAAACATTTTTCAGTAGACCCTGACTGGCCTGATACTTATGTTCCATTCGCTCAAATTAAGCTACAGAGTGGTTATAAGAATATTTTCAAAATATTTTATTTTATTTTTTTACATCTATGATTTTAAAATATTATTAAAATAAAGTTTGAATAGTATTTAAATGTTTCTCATCGTTACAAGGGGGAAAAGGCTGAATGAGATGCAACTTGATGACTTTTCTTGGATGTAACAGAGGGATCACACAGAAAACTGCCATTCCAACCTAGAGAACAGTGAATGACTACGAACACAGCTAATGCCAACGGACTTGGGATAAAAGCCATTCACTCAGTCTATGAATCTATAAGACCTACCAAGATATAAGTAATCCTTAAATGCATATTATTCTGTGACAGAGTCAATTTGAAATTTACTGGGACTGTATATATCTCCACTCACATAGAATTTGGGTAAGGGAAGAATTATTAGGACAGCAGAGAAAAGTGTAAACTAGTTACTCATAGGAGACTTGTTAGAACAGTGGGGCTATTTTATAATGGTTTAATGATACATACATAGTATACATTTTTTAAAAGTCACAAAAATTTACAGCACAAAGATTGAAGTAACTTCTTCCTTTCCTTCTTTTCTACTTATGAGGATGAAAACCCAGATTTTTCATATGAACCGTCTTGCATTATTTTTTTTAAAAATTCCAAGATGAAATATAGAACGTAAGGGAATTATTATAATTATGGTAATAATGCAAGAGGCACATCTGGCCTCCTAAAAGGAGAATTTGCTTCCCTAAGTGACTTGGAAATGAATGTCACAAGGCTAAAGTAAAAGATACACACATACACACACACATACACACACACACACACACACACACACACACACACACACACACACACTCACATCATACTGGGGTTGAACAGGTAAATGAGTACATGGGTGAATGATCTCAGGCGTATCTCTTACTGATAGAATGAGTTATAGAGAAGAAAACAGAGGTGGCTGGAATGGCCTTTTTGGTGATGAATTAGAGTTTATATAATCAGCATAAACTTATGCCCCGTTTAATACACATACATGTAACTTGTTGAATGAAAACAAGAAATAAAAAGGAAAAACAAAGGATATGACTGTTCCTAGGTCTGGTGCATTAGAAAGTTATTGTTGATAAAAGGGAGAGAGAGAAGTCAAGGACCTCTGGGAGATTCCAGAGTGGTCATGATCAGACTGAGCTGTGCCATGTGGGGAGATGGGGAGGAGAAGGAAGGGGGAGGGGGAACCAGGTGCAGCAGCCAGGAGATCTAAAGGTACAAAAAAAGCAGGTAGCTGAAGTTGGATTATACAGGGAAGAGCAGCCCAGCCTCCTGGGTTGGAAAGTTCAGGGCAGAGGGTAGGGAATGTCAGTCAGGAGGACCCTGGAACAGGTAAAGACTGAGGGGTGAAGGAGAAGCTGCAGGCCAGGTCTGCTTTAATATGTTAAATAGGCACCTCAGCCATTTGTCCCAGCTTTGACATCTAACACTAGTATATACATATTTTAAGTATGTCTGTATGGATACTTTGTTTACTATGTTTACATATACAATAATATGAAGTATAAAATATTTTATATTATACATATTATACAGTTATTTTGCTCTGTGAGCTGAGAGATCCTCCAATGTAAGCACTGCGATCTAGATTTCTGGACTATTTTACCCAAAAAAGAAAGTAGAGTGCCTTATAGATAAAAGACTGATTCTGTACAATGACCCTGCTGTATCTCATAGTCCATAAATGTTGCATTCAGAAGAGCCCACGTTTTGGGAGACTGCACAGGACTCAAGTTTATGACTTTATTTTACTAAATTGCCAGGAAAAGAGTAATGAAAGAAGAAATCAAAGAATAAAAAATAAGTAAGGAATGTAACAAATAATTGGAGCATATTTTGGCATTGATTTAGATATACTATCTATAAGACAACTTGTGTACATAAGGCTCAGGCACATTGTGGAAGACTGAGCAGGAAAACTCTAAGAGCCAGAGGAAAAGGAGTTTGCTGTGAGACTGTGTCTCCTAAGAATTTCAGAAGATACATCCATAAGGCCTTACTGACATGACTGTCCGAACATGAGCTGAACAAGAACAATAAGAATAGACATGCCAAAGTGAATGGAGAAAAACCCAGGGAACCTTAATCCTACACAAAGAACTATAGTCAACTAAAGTGGGAGAAATAGTCTTCCCCAGGGAAGGGCACACCAATTAGTTATCCTATACAAAATGGTCAGCCCTGATAATATATACATATAAGGAACATATACAGACTGTGAATGTTGTACTTACATCTTACATATTTAGAAATATATATATATGAAAAAGAGGCAATTAATTTGAAATTAAGCAAGGGAGGGTATAAAGGAAGGTTTAAAGGGAGGAAAGGGAGGGGGAAGTAATATAATTATAATCTCAATAAATAGAATAAAATGCATGTCTCTGGAGTAAACATGAAAAGCCTCTGAGCAGTCACCAATTACTTAAATTATTTACATTTATTTATTGTATCCCACACATGTGCACATGCCACAGAATGCACACAGTAGTCAGATGTGGGGAGCAAAGAAGCCTTGAGTGAATGTGTAATTGCTGGTAAAGTCCTGAGCAGGTCTGTAAGGACCAAAGCCCTGGACCCATGGGAACTGATAAAGCCTTCCTTGAGTCAGTCTCAGGAAATTGGCAAAGTCTTCCTCTCCTCTGTCTGCAAATGTTGGCAGAGTATCTATCAGAAAGCATCTACATGCAGCATCCTCATCCCGCATGTTTACAGCCTGAGGCTGCTCCCCTAGAGCGTCTTTCTATTGAGACTAGCTAAGCCCTCCTTCTTGTGCTGTAATAATAACTGCACTGAGGTTCTGGGTTGTTGCATAGTTGTTGCAGCTCCATCAGAGCAAACAAGGCTCACCTGGTCTCAGCTTTTCTGTACCTGTGTCTGTCCTGTCTTCATTCACACCAGCCATGCATACAGAACCAAGCTGTACTGGATGCAACGGTCTGAGTACAACTTTGTAGAGCAGATTCTGTCTTTCTACTACGTGGGCTTCAGGGATTAAACTCAGGTCCTCAGGCTTGGCAACAAAGCAGTTTGCAGGCTGAGGTACCTTGCTAGCCCTTCAGTGATTACTTATTTTTAGGAAGTATAATTACATTGGATTTATATTACATAAAAATTCTTATATTTTATACAAAGTATTGGAAAATCTTAGAAATAAAATCGTATGGCTTGTATTTACTTCCAACTATTCCAGAAGAAAGTTATGAAAGTTTAAGTGTGAATTTTTGTAATAAAATTTTCTCTATAGATGTGTTGTCAACAGTTTTCTCTTACATATTATATTATGGGCTTGCACTGTATGCTAGCATACATGAGGCTCTGTGTTTAAAACCTAGCACCACACACAAAATATAGGTATAATATATATGTAAATTATACTTTAAATATATTATCTCTTGTTAAACTTGCAAGTCTAGGTGAAATTGATTATTTGAATATTTGATAAAAGAATGCACATTGAAACTGTTTTTAAAACATAAGCCACCATCAAATGTTCCAGAAGAAGGTCGTTTTTATGTACAATTCTTAAAAAGGGTCTAAGAGAAACAAATTACTATCACAAATAACCTCTGCCAAAGCATACAGAGCTATGGACAATTGTTCAATTCATTTTGCTAGGCCAGTACTCCTTTATTCCAATGTCAGATGAGAATACCATATGTAAATAACTTTTAAGCCAGGAGCTCTCACACAGTAGCAAATATTCTAAATAATTTAATAGCACATTCAGTGTTGCTATAAATTAAATGAACAAACAGGCCAGCTGCAAAGGGTAAAATATGATTTAATGTTAGAAAATGTTCTCAATTTAAATTCCCTGCATACAAATTAGATGATAAAAATTTTGATCATGTTGATGACAACCAAAAAGCTTTTAAAGTAAATTCAACTGTTTCCTGAGTAAAAGAGAAATTAGACAAACAGTAGAGGACAAGTTGATTTCTCTCTTTACTTTCTTCTTATACTTTTACTGTTTTTACTTTCTTCTTTTACTTTCATCATTCATTAATGTGTTGTTTAATCTCCATGAGCTTGCAAAATTTCTAGAGTTTTCTGATGTTGATTTCCAGTTTTATTCCACCTTGTTCAAACAGAATACATCCTGATGGCAAATGATCACCTACAAAGAATGCAGTATCACTTGTTAGGAGACATACCCATCTATTAAAATAATAAAGTCTGAAAAGCTGACCATGCCAAGGGTTGCTCAGGACAGTTGGAACCCTTATACATATTGAGTGACATGTAAAATGTTTAAGTATTTTTTTAGGAAAAAATGAAATGTAAGCACAATGAAAGTGTTGATCATTTCTAGAAGTTTACTGGTGGATTTTTAGGCATCTCTTATGTATTATCATTCTCATTTGGCTTATTTTCCTCTTTGTACCTCTTTAACTTTGGTCTCTTGTCTAATTACTCTAGCTACAGCTTAAAAACACTAATCCCAAAGAAATGGGTCTAGTGGACATCCCTATTTCATTTCTGATTTTAATGGAACCACTTCAAGTTTTTTTCAGTTTCCATTTTATATATGAGAAATCTGGGCATTGAGGAGTAAACATGTCTCAGCTGGATCTGACATATGTATCCTGAACAGCTACGGCTACCCCCCTTCACCACACACACACACACACACACACACACACTAAATGGCAAGGAAAGATGATGAAAGGAGCTTTTGTAGTGGTTCTAGTATGAAGGAGAAAAATGACAACTCGAAGAAACCCTAAATTAGCAAATCTTTTCATGGCAAAAGTGAGGTACTAACAACTACTAGTCAAGACATTTTCTCAGAGCACCAGTATTTCACCTACCTCTATGTTTCTTTTACAGACTCTCTCTCCTCAACCCTCTAGGGTAGGATCCACTGGTGACTATTGGAAGTCACACAGATTCTCTTGGGTTCCCTTAGGCATACACATGCCTGGAGCAAAAATTCCCTAGATAGTCTAGGACCTGTCTTGCTGTATCTTTCACAAAAGGCCTAAGGCTGGAAGGATGGGCCTTTGAAGATGCTTCTGTGGATTCTGTGAGTATTCCCAACAGCTTTGACAGAATCAGATTACCAAACACTGAAATGTAGTTTCACAGAAGTGGAACTTTTCTAAAAGCTATGTGGCTAGGACTGGAATTCCCATCTTGGATTTCAGAGCATACACTCCTGCTACTCACTGAATTAGAGGTCATTTTGTAGATGACCTGGATTCTACTCTAGAAGTGTGGAGACAGTAGAATAATAGTGGTAGTGGGCCAAATGAGATTTAGAATATGAGTGGGTCTGTGTTTATATCTGTTTCTAGTGTCTTTTCTTGGGCTCCCTTTCTTCTTGTTGTTTTATTTTGATGTGTTAATTTGTATAGAAATTATATTATACTATAGTGTATGATTCCTTAGATGCGTGTTTGTTTTATCATGAGAAACAGAAGGAGTAGCTATGGATGGGAGGGGAGGTGGAGAGGGACTGGGAGAAGTAGAGGGAGGGGAACCAAATCATAATATCCTGTATAAAAAAGTCTATTTGCAATTTTACAAAAAGAGATTTAGAATGACTGTATTCCACTTTTATTTTGGCTCCCTGATTGTGTACCCTTATCAGTAACTCCTTTGTCTCTTGAGCCTGTCTTCTCTTGTTTACTAGGGTAGCTACATGGGAAAATTGGGTCAGTCAAGTATTGTTTACTAGGTACTAAGTTTATATAGCATTGTCCTAGACACACAGAAAATACAACTAGGGTAATTTTTTTCTGATTAAACCGTGTTTTATTCAAATTATCAGTCTTATTTTATCTTCGAGACTCTGTAGATTTACAGTCTAGCTAATGAAAAGTAGCTCATCTTCAGGAAAATGTTTACCTATTTTTTTATTACTTTTAACCCTTTTTATAGTCCAGTTGTTATCCCTCTCCCATTTTGCCCTCCAACAGTTCCTCATTCCATTCCTCCCCCCCTCCAAGAGGATGTCTCCACCCCCCCCACCCCCCGCCAGGTCTCCCCACTCCCTGGGGCCTCAAGTCTCTTGAGGGTTAGGGGCATCTTCTCTGACTGAGGCCAGACCAGGCAGTCCTCTGCTGTATATGTGTCAGGGGCCTTATGTCAGCTGGTGTATGCTGCCTGGTTGGTGGCTCAGTGTCTGAGATATCTTACCTTACAACTGTTGAGAATAGGCAGACTATGAAAATTAATGACAACTTTTATTTCTTTTAGGCCCCCTAGATATTCAAACGAGACTTCATAGTAAATATGGTGATAAGTATGAATGGGTCTATGAGCAGTTTACAGCTCTGCTGGAATCCGGTATGTTTAGATGCTCAGCACAGCAGACACGTTGAAGTATGATGGCCATAATACAGAAGAACAGGGCCACTTATTTGGCCTTTTACTGTATTAGTCAGGGTACTCAGGTTCTTTAGAACAACAGAACTTTCAGAATGAATACACACACACACACACACACACACACACACACACACACACACACACACACAGGAGTTATTGGAATGACTTACAGGCTACAGTCCAGATAATCCAACAATGGCTGGCTATAAAAGGAAAATCCAAGAATCAGTAGTTGCTTAGTCCTCAAGGCTGGATGTCTCAGCTGGTCTTCAGTATATGCTAGAATCCCAAAGAAGTAGGCTCTAAAGCTAGTGAAGGAGTGGGTGTGCTAGCAAGGCAAGGGCAAGCAGGTAAAGAGCAAAAGCTTCCTTCTTACATGTCTTTATATAGGTTTCCACAAAAGGTGTGGCTCAGGTTAAAGCTGCCTCAAAATCCAAAGGCATGTGAACCTACTTCAAAGTTCCCACTTCAAACCAAGGAAAAAATATCTCATAGGTGTGCCCTCTATTTTTGGATTGTAGTTCATTTCAGATGTAGTCAAGATGACAAGCAAGAATATCCATCAGAACCTCTTATCTCATTCCTGGCATTAGTCTTTCTCCCTTGTCTCCTTGCCTCATACAGGTGTGGACTGAAATCAGAATCTGTTTTCCCAGTTGGATGCTAACAAATACCTCAATAGTTGTCCCTGGAACAGGGGAACATCTCATTATATCATCTACATTTCCATACTCTTTCTCACATTGCTGACAGAGTAATAGGCCTTATGCTTACTTTCTGTAGCTCCATTTATTGATGGGTGGGACATAGGACTATGGTATCTCTGTACTAGACAATGACTGGGACATGGAGTTAGAGGAGTTCTCTTAGTGTCTGGCCCATTTTTAGATTTCTGCTTCATGGAAAGAAAAGTGAGCTCTTGTATAATCAGTCTTCTCCGGGGACAAGCTCCCACTTAGATTGTACAATTCCATGTGGTCAACCATATACACATACATAGGGACAATGTTAAAAGAACCTGGCAGATTATGTATACATGTGAATGTGTGCATGTGCACATACGCATTTATATACATGTAAGAACAATAATTAAAGAAGAGATCATAAATTTGTGAGGAGGAGACATTGGAAGATTTGAAGGGAGGGGAGGAAGGGGCAGCAGTGACGTAAGTGCTCATTTATGATGTAAAAATTTAAAACTGATTTTTAAAAAGTGAGCTCTCAAAAGTGACCTTGTTGAATAATAAATAAGATTTCAAAGCCAACAATAGATACAGATTCATTGATGAGAAGCTCCAGAGGCAGAGAAGTTGGTTCAGTAGTTAAGAGCACTGGCTACTTTTCCAGAACATCTGAGCTCAATATCCAACATCTCACAACATCTCACAACTATCTCTAAATACAGTTCCAGAGGATCCAACACCATGTTCTGGCCTCGAAGTGCACTATACACACATAGTGCACAGACATACAAGTAGGCAAAACATCCATATACATAAAATAATATTTGTTTAAAAGGAATCTCCTGATTCATCTGCTAGCTATATTTTTATCAGCTTCATGTCCTATAACTTGAAGAGACTGTTACTTTTATACTTCTCTTTGCTTGAAACAGAATTAGGGTAGAAATTAAAGCACTTAAAATCATATTAATATTTTAACATTTATTTATTTATTCACTTTATATCCTTATTGCAGCCCCCTCTCTCCTCTCCTTGAAGTCCCACCCTTAGAAATCCTCCCCCCACTCCTCCATTCCTTTCATAGAGGAAGCCCTGTGGGGCCACCTGCCCTGGGGCATCAAGTAGCAGCATGACTAAGTGCATCCTCTCCCACTGAGGCCCAACTAAGCAATCCAGGTAGGGGCAGGGGATCCAAAGTCAGAGACAGCCCCCCTCCAGTTGTTAGGGGACCCACATGAAGACCAAGTTATACATCTGCTACAAATGTGTGGGGGCCTAGTTGCAGCTCCTGCATGCTCTTTGGTTGGTAGTCCAGTCTCTGTGAGCCCCCATGGGCATAGGTTAGTTGACTCTGTAGGTCTTCATGTGGTGTTCTTGACCCCTCCAGCTCTCTCACATCTATCCTCCACTCTTCCATAAGACTCCCTGAGCTCTGCCTGACGTTTGGCTGTGGGTCTCTGCATCTGTTTCCATCAG
>CM052722.1:111687681-111703429 GCA_028551405.1 Uromys caudimaculatus | reverse complement strand
GAAAAAGCCCCTCCCCACCCTCTTGCATCCGGGGACATTGAGGGCTCAGCGCCATTTTGTGGGGACGCTGAAAGCGGTCTCGCCACGCTTTCGGCTTTGAGGTGAGTACTTCTGCTGAGGCGAGGTGGGTGGAAAAGGCTTCTTTCAGGATATATGCTGTCCAGATAATGCAGTTTAACCCATTTGGTTATCGTGGCACCAAGTGGAGCTCACTTGGAGGTTTCCCTAAGAATCCTACTATTGCCCAAGGTTAATGTTCGACAGGACCGGAGAGTGGCCTGGAGAAGTGGCACTCCTAGTACAGGGAACCTCAAATTGTTAGCTGCACTCCTGTGGTGAGCACTGTTTTAAATAGTGGGGCAGTGGTATTTTTGAGTCCCCTGCCCAGTCCGTCACTGTGGGCAGTATGGAACAGTGATGTTTAGAGGTCTTTAACACAGATGGCAACGTCCTTTTCTGAGTGTATTTGGAAATTGTAAGTGGAATGCAGAAGCTTCAGTTTATCTGAAGGGTACCCAAATGATAATTCAGTTGGGATTCACTAGGAGAAGTGCTCCTCTCACAGAACTTGGCACCTAGGAGCCATTTAGGAGTTTCAGATAGAGGAGGAGCACCGAGGTCTTTCAGTCATGGTGGGAACTAGGCAGGGAGTTGCAGAAGTCCCACCCCAGATTGAAAGGCAGGTATGCCAAACCGTGTTCTCTATATAGTCTTAAAACCCTGGCTGAAGTACAGAAATACGTCCCCTCTCTTTTAGCATCCACAACCAGGTACCTGGGGTACTTGGAGTAATTTTTGTAAGTTCCCGGAGCTTTGAGGATGGTCCTGGTTCCGATTTTCAAGAGTAAGCCCTACCACACTACTCTTGCATATCCATATCTGTGGCTCTGGGAGCCTGGACCCTTTTTGTAAAGTTCCTAGAGAAGAGATGGCCATGAAAAGTCTTTTGTGCTTTTTAAGAGAGTTGCATGGATTATAGTGTTCACATTTTGGTCACAGGCTCTCTGGCCAGTGCAATTTAACCCCTTTGATTAGCGTGGCACCAAGTAGGCACTGAGCATGAGGCACTTTCCACCCTTCTACTTCCTCATCTGGGCACTTGGGGACTTAAGATATTTGTAAGGTTCCTGAAGGGGAGATAACCATTAAAATTGATGAAAGTGTACTTTTGAGACATTTTCTGGATAGAGGGTGCTCAGTTAATGCAACCTGGCACCCATTGGGGCCCACTTCTAGAAATGAGAAGTGCACTTGCACTTTAGATCATAGACTTCCACACTCCCTTCAGCTCTGAGCAAAGTAAACTGATGTAGTGCACCTTTGCTTCAACCTGTAGGATATGAGGGAGGATCAGGCCTTGTTCTGAGGTGAAGGCCTCAGATCCCTGAAGGAGAAACAAGGAGACCCCTGATACTATACATATAAAAGCTGCCTCTTTTGTATGTCCAGATTAATCTGGGGGAGACTATAGACTATGTTCAGGTATAAGGTGGGAGCAAGGGTAGCCTGGGCCTGAATGATAGATGTGAGGGTCAGCAGGTGCCTTGTGAGAAATAAATAGGAAATCTTTCAGAATCCCCAAGACAAGAGTGGACACCTGATCCTTCTGCCAGTCTTGAGAAATACTTAAAGGGTGTTCAGATGTCCATCTTAACTTCTGTGTTTTTCAGGAAGTTGAGACTGAGTAAGTGGGATAACCAGAGAAGTAGAGAGAGCCACACCTGGTTACCAGAGGAGGTGTCTAGCATCTGCCAGCAATCAAGGTGAGCAGACATGGTAAGAACTGAACATTTGAAAGTACTCATTATTCTCCATACAATTTCTGCCCTTGTTCTAATGCCTTGGATGCCCTAGAAGAGTGGTTGTTGTGGCTGCATTTCCTTTCTGTCTCAGGACTGGGGATAGGAGGTCTCAGGAACGTGAAGACCTTGGTAGTAAGATCTTCAGATGACAAGCAAAGGAAGAAGAGTCCCAGATGAGCCAGATCCCAGACATGGACCTCTTATGGTACTGCATGTTTCTGCAGCCAGAAAGAAGGGACTGTGCTGTCTGGCTGTGTCCTGGGACCAGCCCTTGGGGAAGCTGAATGACAAGTTTATTTAAACTAATTCAGGTGGAAATGTGGAACATATTTGGGAAGAGGAGAACTAGTATAAAGGGAGCCTGTTGGGAAGGACAGATCAGATGAAGATGCTGCACTAAATGGACACAACAGAGATTAGTCTGGGCCATGTAGGCTTCTCTAGGGATCCCACTCAGCATAGAAACAATGGGGCACCTGCTCAAACCTCTTGATTATTTTCATGATCTCTTGGTGCTGAGGGACTTGATCTGAGTGTGTGACCTTGGTTATTTGTAGTGGTTCCATGATCTATCATCAGAGTAGGTGGGAACCCCAGGGGATAGTTGAAAGTAACTCCAGTTCAGAGCACAGACAGAGGACCCACAGAAGCTTATATCCTGTGACTCCCATGTTCCAGGATTGTCAGATCCCTTTTCTTGTTTCTAGGACATTGGTCTCAGAGCTTTAAAGACCCTGGTTAAAGGAACTGTGACTGAAGTCATCAGAGGGAGGCTCTCAGTTCGGCCAGGACTCAAGGTAAGAACTGAGTCAAGTCACCTATACAGATGGAGTCCAGCCACCACCTACTCTCCTGCCAGCTGGGGGGACCCTATGAAATATAGGTCTATTCCCTACTCTTCCTCTCCTCCCCTCCCTCCCTCTTTCCTCTGTCTCAGTGGAATGGGCCTTTGCTTAAGGCATGTGGCCTCAGCTCATCACAGGAAGCAGAGCCATAAAGCTGAAAGTTGGGCAGGTCCCTCATCCCCTATTTATGGATCACATTTAACTGGGCACCTTTTGCAGTTGTCTTGATGAATAGTTGCAAGATGAAGGCACCTTCACTGTTTTTTCAGAGAGGAGGGTAGTTTGTTCCAGGGATTTGCCTCAGACCAGCAGAAGGCTGGGGGTCCAGAAGTTTGCTTTAGGCCAGTAGATGGGTGGAGTCCAGGCCCTGACAGGAGACAAGGGAGAACCCAGTGAGCACAGAGGGAATTTGAGAATCAGGTAACTCTTCACAGTGCAGTTCAGGCTCCTGTCTAGAATGGGGATCCAGTATTGGCCTTGCAGCATATGGTTATGGGGTGTCTTATCCTCTCTCACAGGAGCTAGGTAGGGGTCTTGATCTGAAGTTATTTCATCAGGAGAAGCCCAGGCAGGGTCTAGAATAAAGCTGAGGTGCAAACCAAGAATATGTTACATGTACCCCAAAACTCTTTACCTCATGCACACTTCTAGCAACCCTGAAGCCTCTACTCTGCCCAATTTCAGTCTGAGGAAACTTGTCACTACTCCCCTCAGTCTCTCAAGAGACAGACCTAACAGGGGGTCACACTTTAGAATACACATAATAGAAAGCCTGTTATTGGCATTTTGTGAGCATTTCTAGTGGAGTAACTGTCAACAATGAATACTTCTACTGTCCCCTTCTTCCCCTAGGTCTCTGGGTCTGTATCATCGAGCTCCTGCCTGGTGTTCAAGGCTAGAGTCATCATCATGCCTAGACCTCGGAAGCGTAGGAGATGTATGGTTGAGGGACAACCTGAGGCCCAAAGTGAGACAGAGGGCCAAATGAGTGTTGCAGTTCCAATAGATGAAGATTCCTCCTCATCCTCTTCTACTTATTCCTCCTCTTTCCCTTCTTCCTTCTCTTCTACCTCTTCTTCCTATGCTCTAATGTCAGGCAACTCAGAGGAGGGCTGTGCTGGTTCTAGAGCATCAAGTCCTTCTCATAGTCCTCCAGGAGCTTGTTCCTCCTGCACTGCTATGGTTTGCTCTCCATGTAGCCAGGTCAATGCAGACTCTGAAGATGAGGAGTGTCCAGGCTCCTCACAGGTCCTGCCATGTGGTGCTTCATTGTCAACAGATGAGATGGATGTCAAAGTAGATGAGTTGGTAAAATATCTGCTCTTTAAGTATCTTATGAAAGAGCCAGTCAGCAAAGCAGAAATCCTGAGTAATATCATTAGAAATTATCAGGACCACTTTGCTGTTATATTTAGAGAAGCCTCAGAGTGCATGCAACTAGTCTTTGGCCTTGAATTAAAGGAAATAGATCCTGCTAGCCACACCTATATCCTTACCATAGCTCTAGAGCTCACTTATGATGGAATGATGACTGATGTTCAGGGCATACCCAAGACAGGCCTCCTGATCATAGTACTGAGCATAATATTCATGGAAGGCAACTGTATCAGTGAGGACATGGTATGGGGTGTATTGAATAACATAGGCTTGTATGCTGGGAATGAACATTTTATATATGGAGAACCCAGAAAGCTCATCACTGATAATTTTGTACAAGAAGGGTACTTGGAGTACAGGCAGGTGCCTGGCAGGCACCCTCCTTCCTATGAGTTCCTCTGGGGCCCAAGGGCCTATGCTGAAACCACCAAGATGAAAATCTTGACCTTTTTGTCCAGCATCAATGGGAGCGATCCCAGATCATACCCGGTGTGGTATGCAGAGGCTTTGAGAGATGAGGAACAGCAGGAATAGGCTAGAAAAGCCTGGCCCCTGATGCTACTGCTCAGAGCAGCACATATTATAGTGCTCTTGCAGTTCCCAATTCAGATAAAATTACATAGGCTCAGTGATCTAAGCAGTGGACTCTCAATCTAGAGCTGGTGGGAGGAGAGTGTGAGCCACCCCACTCTCCACTCTTTCTGTTCTGTTTGGGTGACTCAGGGATTTTTCCTCTTAGTATTCTAAAATGTTGCTACATTTACTAGAAGGCTCATTAGGCTGACTTTTAAGCTTCCAGTTTGTATTAGTCATGCACTTACTGCTGTTTATCCATGATGAAAAAGCATTGCTATTTTGTAAAACAAGTTGGGATGTTTTCCATCTGATCTGCAATCTGTCACAAGACACCATGGTGTTGGGATTGGTATTTCCTGGGCTATGGGGAAGGACTGGATAAACAATAAAATTGTTAATAGTACAATAAAATAATAATTGTTAATAATCGCCTTATTATCTTTAGTTTCTTATTCTGGTTAACTAATTAAATTCTAACTTAAATAAAGTATAATAAATGGGCTCCCATGCCCCAAACTTTCATTAAGCATATGACCTGTGCAAGGCTGCAAGTGTTAGCAGTTAGAAACAGATCCATGCTCTCATGTGGATAGGGTGGGTGTAGGAGCCACAACTCTATGAGGAAGATGGTGAGAAGTCCTTTCAGACCACAAGCACTAGTATAGGAGGAGGCCTGCAGAGGGGCTCTCCTGGGGTGAACACCATGGCAACTTGGGAGTTGGGGGAGGGAGACTGTAAGGTAACTAAATTCAAGCCCTTGGGAGCTGTGACTGTCTTCAGGTGAGAGGAGGAGAAACTGGTCTCAGCATTCTCTTTTGGAGGTGGACACTGCAGGCGCAATCAGACTGGGAGTGCCTAAGTAGTAGAACATTTGAGTAGCAGATGAGGTCATCTCAAATCATAAACCCAAAATATACAGACAGAATCCATGTCCTGAGGCAGGGATGAGAGCTATGGCTGAGTACACCATGTGCCCTGCATGGTTTACCCGGTCCCTCTGCAAGCGATACCTGGCACATAAGAAGGAATTATGGGAAAGCAAGGCCTAGAACTTCTGGCCAGGACCTCTTCAGCCCATCTAGTCAGGAGAGACAGAGCCCACTATTGAGATGACATTTTAATTCAACTGTCTCCAGTGCAATTTGGCCAACCATAAGCAAGCACTGGGTTTGTCATGTTGGTAAATGATTGAACATAGTAATTTGGGTGAAAAAGAAGCTAGGAGTAAGGGAAGCTTCTTTATGATAGAGACTAATCCATGCCAGGATTTTCACAGGAGAGATGATTTAGTTAATTTTATTCATGAAATTTCACTGTGGCTGGTTAGCTACTCCCTGTCTTGGTGAGCTGCATAGTCTCTATGTTCTGCAGTCTCTATGAAGACTGGGAAGGGCAACCATAACCAGAATATATTTTATGAAAAAAATTTATTTTCAATAAAAATAACGTTTAAAAGCATTAGTAACATAAAAACTAAGGGAACTAACATCCATCTGCCTTTCACACAAGGCACTGAACTGGAGTTTACAAGCAGCACATATGTTCCAGAAGTTTTGATGAACAGACTTTATCACACCTGCTTCCTAGGGGATGGCCCCAGAACTCCTAGCATTAGGAGTTTTCCCTCCCTGTGTATGTGAAGATACTGGAGGAACCCGGGCATTTTCATTGCTCCTGACCCATGGGTAACCCTCGGACTTTATTTTTTTGAAGGAGAATATAAAAGTTAATTTTTAAATTTACTTCACGCAATACACAGTATCTATAAGTATATATGGACTTTAAGTTTGATACATTGATTCACTTTGTCAACAGAGTACAATCTCAAAATCACTGGTTAGTGTTCCATAAAAATTCACTGAACGTGAGCTATACAAGACATTTGGAAAGGTACCAGAAATACATCAGTTGTATGAGCACTACCCTCATAGAGCTTCAATGTCCCCTGGATATAATTGGTTGAATAGCAGTGGGCAGTGATGGTAAAAAGGGGTGGCATTTGTGAAGGAAATGGGAACAGTTAACTAACTGAGGGGAAGTCTTTACACATTGTTAAACCCTTTGACTCTTAAAGATAGGGTTTCTTGGCTCTATTTAATGTGTATTAGGTAAACAACGGATCTTCTGCCCAAGGCATTCAGATGAAAAGAAAATGCAAGTAAGAAGTATACATATTTGGGGTTGTCTGTGGACATTATTAATCTGTTATCCTCTGTTTTTTTCTCTTGGTTTCTCAAGAGTTGGCTTTTATTTGTAATCAACAGTTGTGTCCAGACTTTGAACTTTCCAACAGGAAGCTAGATTACTGTTATCATTATGGTCTCTGAAAGCCATGCCCTTCACTTGAAAATAGTTTGGAGAAATGTGACTGTTTTGGACAGTTACAGGTACTTTCCTTGTCATTTCCTAAATTATATAGTATATAATTATATATGTATATATACACATATATACACGAGATTAACATATTTAGTGTTATAATTTACCTATAAATAAGAATATATAGAACAGTGCTTTAAGATTCCATGTAACTACTACCCTCTTTTATGTAAGGAACATTGAACATTCAGGGATTATGGTACTTGTGAAAGCTCCTGAAACTAATTTCCCATGGACATGAAGATGTGATGGTTTAATTTTGATTAACAACTTATTTGGATTGAAAGATACCTAGAAGATCAGTAAAATACACCCTGATGTATGTTTGTGATGGCATTTTCAGAGATGATTAAGTCATGAAGACTCTGACCTAATCAATTATCTTAAACATTGATAGCTTTAAATTCTGAATAGACTATTGGTAGGTGATACATGATTTTATCATTTTTAGATTATAATGCAATTAAAATATTTATCATTTCCCTTTTTCTATACCAAATCCTCCCGTAATGATGAATATCATTTATTATTATTTTTTATTGAAAATAGAGGTTTTTTCATATAATACATCTTGATTATGGTTTCCCTTCCCTCTACTTCTCCAAGTTCCTCTCTACCTTCTCTCCTATTTGGATCCACCCCCTTTTAGTCTCCCATTAGAAAATGGACTTATACGGTATAGTAATATAATATGATATAATATAACATAAAATATAATATGATAAAATAAAATAAACACATCAGTGTAGACAAAACAAACAGAAGGAAAGGAACCCAGGAACCCAGCAAAAAGGTACAAGAAAAAGAGAAGTGGACACATGTTCCTTTCCCTAATCTAGAAGCTATATCCAGCTGACAGCCACTTGCAAATGAAAATTTAGTTTTTCTTCAAGGAGTCTCACTGGGAAAGCAAACTACTCTTTTTTTGTTTTGTTTTGTTTTTTCATTTTTTATTGGTTATTTTATTTATTTACATTTCATATATTATTCCCCTTCCCAGTTTCCCCTCCACAAGCCCCCTATCCCCTCCTCCATCCCCCCTGTCTCTGTGAGGGTGCTCCCCGACCCACCCACCCACTCCTGCCTCAGCACCCTAATGTTCCCCTATCATGCGTCATCAAGCCTCCACAGAACTTAGGGCCTCCCCTCCCATTGATGCCAGATAAGGCCATCCTCTGCTACTTACCCAGCTGGAGCCATGGGTCCCTCCCTGTGTACTCTTTGGTTGGTGGTTTAGTCCCTGGGAACTCTGGGGGCTCTGGTTGGTTGATACTGTTGTTCTTCCTATGGGGTTGCAAACCCCTTCAGCTCCTTCAGTCCTTTCTCTAACTTCTCCATTGGGGACTGGGAGATAAGACCAATGGTTGGCTGTGAGCATCTGCCTTTGTATTTGTAGGGCTCTGTCAGAGCCTCTCAGGGGACAGCTATAACAGGCTCCTGTCAGCAAGCACTTCTTGGCATCAGCAATAGTGTGTGGGTTTGGTGTCTGTATATGGGATGGATCCCCAGGTGGGGCAGTCTCTGGATAGCTTCTTTCCTTCATTCTCTGCTCCACTCATTGTCCCTGCATTTCCTTTTGACAGGAGGAATTCTGGATTAATATTTTTGAGGTGAGTAAGTGGCCCCATTCGTCAACTGGGGGCCATGCCTATCCATTGGATATGGTCTCTACAGGTCTCTTTCCCCTTTGTTGGGTATTTTGTCTAATGTCCTCCTTGTTGTGAGTGAGGTAACCCAGTCACAAAAGAACACACATGGTATGTACTCACTGATAAGTGGATATTAGCCAAAAAGAAGCCCAGAATACCCACAATACAACTCACAGACCATATGAAACCCAAGAAGAAAGATCACACCAAAGTGTGGATGCTACAGTCCTACTCTGGGAAGTTGAGAGAGAGAGAGAGAGAGAGAGAGAGAGAGAGAGAGAGAGAGAGAGAGAGAGAGAGAGAGAGAGAGAGAGAGATCTGGGAGGAAGGGGGAGGGAAGAAGGGGATCCAGTTCATATACTGGAAGAGATGTGGGAGAAGAACAGAGGGTCAGGATTTTGAAAGTAAGTGTGTAGCAGTGGGAGAGGGGGAACTGGGGATAGACACTAGAAAGTCCCAGATGCCAGGAACCCAAGAGGATCCCAGGACCCAACAAACTATTCTTAAGAGTACACTGCATGCCCATCAGTATATGGCCAACACAAAACAAACTCAATAGCATCGTTGGGAGGATCTCTCTCTCTCTCTCTCTCTCTCTCTCTCTCTCTCTCTCTCTCTCTCTCTCTCTCTCTCTCTTTCTCTCTCTCTTCCTGTTCTGAATTTTATCTGAAACTGTGAGACAAAACCAAAACCAGTCTTTCTTCATTTCAAATTGTTGGTACACAATAGTCTCAATTATAAAACGTCTAATAGTCAAGTCAATCTCTGTATACCATTTCTGTTTCCCCCAGCATGGCACACAAATCCTTTGATGATGATTGTATAATTTTAACTAAAATCTTTTAAACATGTGTAACACAATTCTATTTAAAAGTTTAAGAAGTGGCTCTTATGTGAGTTCCTTATGTAATAGAGAAAAAAATGATAATTTGGGATTTGGTCATCATATTGCATTCACACTTCAAATGATGAATGCCATTTAAAAATCTAGAGTAACATGGACTCACCTAAGCCACATTGTGATTTTTTTTGAACTTTAAACAGTTAATCTTTTAAAGAAAAGAAATTTATATGCTAAGGGAATTATACATACTCACAGAATTACAATCCCTAGTGTTTTAAATTTTTTATTGCTGGAGCCCTAGACTTCTATCTGGTATGATATTTTGTCTGCCTGAAGGATTTGCTTTAACATTCTTCCAAACATACATTAATATTTCTTGAATATATGTCCATTAATGGATTAATTCTTTGAATATTTTTATTAAAAAGTATTTTACTCTTATTTTGACTGTCTTCTCACAGTGTTGAGGTATAGTCTAAAAGTTTTATATTGGTTTTTAGCAATTTAAATATAGTACCCCACTCTCTTCTTATTTTCCTCATTTTTATTCAAAGTATCAACATAGCAGTTCTGTGAATTAGAGGGATGCATTGTGATGTTGCCATCCTTTTTTGACTCTAGGACCCATTGCCCCAGTACTGTTTGTAGTACTTACCAAAGCCAGCTTTTCGGGAAGCCTTTAATACACAACATCCTTACATTTGATCGAAGGGACCTTCCTCTTTTGGTACATTTTGGGTTTTCTCTTTATTACATGTTTTGACTAATTTTCAGAGTTTGGCTTACTTTTTCATTTAAAAAAATATTTTATTTTATTATTTTATGGGTATGGGTGTTTTGCCTGTATGCATGTCTGTGTACCATGTGCATGCAGTGCCCATGGAGCCAGACAAGGATGTAGGATTCCCTGAAACTGGAGTCACAGACTGTGTGCATGAATACATGTGTGTGCTTGGAACAGGCAGAGCTCTTGGCCACTGAGCCACTTCCATCTCCTCAGGTTTATTTTTTATTTCTTTATGTTGAGAGTTGTCTAAATATTTTGTACTGTGGGTATCTATTTTTCTTCAGATTTGAAGATTTTTAGCTCAATTTTTTTTCTAAAAATCTTTTTATATTTCTTCTTTCAAGACCTTGAACTATATTTCTATTTATGCCATTTATATTTGTCTCATATCTCACTATGGTTCTATTTATGGTCTTATACTTAATTTTAACATTTATTGCTGTTTTCATGTTCATTAATGCTTTTTTCATAGATTACTTATCTGCTGTTAATCCAAATAAGTATTGGTTTTACAACTCAAGCATTTCAATTTTAAAATATTTCTATTTTAAAGTTTGATATATTTGGGAAAAAACCTTATCCCTATTGGATATGTCTAACCTATTTATGTTATTTTTGAACCTCTAGAATGCAGTTCTGTATGCTAAAAATTTTATATACAATATATTTTGATCATATTCTTTCTCCTCCCTCAATTTCTCCAAATTCTCCTCACTTCCCTATTCATTCAACTTCATGTTCTGTTCTCTATCTATCTATCTATCTATCTATCTATCTATCTATCTCTTTCTCAAAAATAAAAATAAAAAAGAACTAAAAACAAAAGTCACAACAAAAAATTCCAAATAAAAGAAGTATACACAAACAAAAATAGAGAAAACTTAATAATTGATGAATTTTGAGTCTATCTGTTGGCCAGCCACTTCTGGGCATGAGGCCTGCCCTGGAATGTGGTCAATATACTTGCTTAAACTCAGCTCAAGAAAATTAGTATTTATCCTTTAAAAGTGGGTATCAACTGGAGATGTGTTTTGGTAAGGGATGGGAACCTGTGTCTACTTCCCTTTCTCAGTTCTGGGACCCTGTTTGTTTTGAACTTGTGAAGGCCTTGTGAATGCTGCTACAGTCTCTGAGTTCCTATTTGCATCATCCCTGTTGTGTCTGGAAGACACAGATTACTTGGAGTCATCCACAACCTCTGTCTTTTACACTTTCTGCCTCCTCTTCTGCATAAATCTCTGAACCTTGAGATGTCTATATAGTCATATTTCAATGTCCTTTTCTACCAGTGTTACCATGTTTCATTTCTAAATTAATTCTTTATTTCCATTATTATTCACTTTACATCTTGATCACACCTCCTCCCAATCCCCCCTTCACATAACCCTCCCCATCTCCCCACTTCTCCTCTGAGGAGGGGAAGGTACCCCCCTGCAGGTACCAACCCAGCCTGGCATATCAAGTCACTATAGGACTAGGCACATCCTCTTCCACTGAGTCCAGACAAGACAGCCCAGTTAGGGGAGCAGAATTCACAGGTAGACAACAGAGTCAGGGACAGGCCCCATTCCAGTTGTCAGGGAACCTGCATGAAGACCAAGCTGCACATCTGCTATATATGTTCCTAAGGCCAGCCCATGCTCACTCTTTGGTTGGTTGTTCAGTCTCTGGGAGCTCCCAGAGATCCAGGTTAGTTGACACTGTTGGCCTTCCTGTGGGGTTTCTATCCCCTTCAAGTCCCTTAATCCTTTCCCTAACACTTCCACCAAACTCTCCAAGCTCCATGTAATGTTTGGTTATGGGTCTCTGCATTGTGTCAGTCAGCTGGTGAGTGGGGCCTCTCAAAGAACAGTTATGCTAGACTCCTGTCTGAAAGCATAACAGTGTATCATTTTTAGTGTCATGGATTGGTTCTTACTCATGGGATGGGTCTCATGTTGGTGAGATGGATCTCAGTTTTGGCCAGTCATTGATTTGCCATTCCCTTAATCTCTGCTCCATCTTTGTTCTTACACATCTTACATGCAGGACATGTAAAGTTTTGTGAGTGGTTTGCTGTCCTTATCCCTCCACTGGGAGCCTTGCCTGGCTACAAGAAGTTTCTACTTCAGGCTCCATATTCCTTACTGCTAGGAGCCCCAGCTAGAGTCATCCTCATAGACCACCTGGGGCGCCCCATCCTAGGTCTCTGGCATATCCTAGAAACACCCCCCTTCCTCTCTGCTCTGATTTCCATTTACCCCCCAAGCTCTCTCTCCCTGGTTTTCCCTACACCTGATCCCCCCCCACTATGTTCCCCTCAGCATTCCTTCTCCCATCCAATTACCTCCCTCTATCCATCTCCTATGACTATTTTGTTTACCCTTCTTAGGGAGATTCACACATCCTCCCTTGGACCCTCTTTGTTACTTATTTTCTTTGAGTTCTGTGGATTGTATCCTGGGTATTCTGTATGTTTTGGCTAATATCCACTTATAAGTGAGTACATACCATGCATGTCCTTTTGGGTCTGGGTTACCTCACTCAGGATGGTATTTTCTAGTTCTATCCATTCGCCTGCAAATTTTATGATGTCATTGTTTTAATAACTGAATAGTATTCCATTGTGTAAATGAACCACATTTTTTCTTTATCCATTCCTCTGTTGAGGGACATCTAGGTTGTTTCCAGTTTCTGGCAATTACAAATCAAGCTGCTATGAACATAGTTGAACAAGTGTCCTTGTGGTATGGTGGGGCATCTTTTGAGTATATGTTCAGGAATAGTATAGGCTTGGTCTTGAGGTAGAACTATTTCTAATTCTCTGAAAAACCATCAAGTTGACTTCCTCATCATCATGTGTTGTCCCTTGAATTTTTGTTCTTAGCCATTCTGAGGGGTGCAAGGTAGAACTTCAGAGTTCTTTGGATTTGCATTTCTCTCATAACTAAGGATGTTGAACATTTCTTTAAGTGTTTCTTGGAAAATTGAGGATTTCTCTGTTGAAAATTCCATGTTTAGCTTTGTACCTCATCTTTTACACTGGGCTATTTTGTTTGACTTCTTGAGTTCTTTATATATTTTGGATAGTATCATGTTGGATGTAGGGTTGGTGAAAATCTTTTCACATTCTGTAGGCTGCCATTTTGCCCTAATGAAGGTGTCCTTTGCCTTATAGAAGCTATTCAGTTACATGAGATCCCTTTTATCAATTGTTGATTATAGTGCCTGAGCTATTGGTGTTCTGTTCAGGAAGGTATCTCCTGTGTCAATGCCTTCAAAGCTACTCCCCACTTTCTCTTCTAATAGATTTAGTGTATCAGGTTTTATGTTGAGGTCCTTGGTCAACTTGGATTTGAGTTTTGTGCACGGTGATAAATATGGTTCTATTTGTATTTTTCTACATGCAGTCATCCAATTAGACCAGCACTATTTGTTAAAGATGCTCTCACTTTTCCATTTTAAGGGGGTTTTTTTTTGGTCAAAAATCAAGTGTCTATAGATGTGTGGGTTTATTTCTGGATCTTCAATTCTATTCCATTGATCAGCATATTTATTTCTATACCAATACCATGCAGTTTTTATTACTATTGCTCTGTAGTACAGCTTTCTATCAGGGATGGTGATTCCCCCTGAAATTCTTTATTGTACAGGATTTTTTTAGCAATCCTAGGTTTCTTCTTTTGCAATACAAAATTCAGAAGTGTTCTTTCAAGGTCTATAAAGAATTGTGTTGGAATTTTGATGGAGATTGCATTGCATTGGTTGATTGCTTTTGGTAAGATGTCCACTTTTACTATGCTAATCCTACTGTTCCATGAGCATGAGAGATGTTTCCATCTTGTGATATCTTCTTTAAATTCTTTCTTCTGAGACTTGAAGTTCCTGCCATACATGTCTTTAACTTGCTTGATTAGAGTTATTCCATGATATTTCATATTATTTGTGGTTGTCTCAAAGGGTATTGTTTCTCTGATTCCTTTCTCAGCCCTTTTATCTTTTTTTCTTGTGAACATCGATGCAAAAATACTCAATAAAGTATGCACTGAATCAAAAACACATCAAAAATCATCCACCATTATGAAATAGGCTTCATCCCAGGGATGCAGGGACAGTTCAATATATGAAAATCCATTGATGTAATCCATTATATAAAAAATCTGAAGGAAAAAAACCAAATGATCATCTCACTAGATGCTGAAAAGGCCTTTGACAAAATCTAACACCCCTTCATGTAAAACATCTTGGAGAGATTAGGGATATAAGTCCCATCCCTAAACACAATAAGGGAATATACAGCAAGCCAATAACCAACAGCAAATTAAATGGAGAAAAACTCAAAGCAATTCCACTAAAACCAGGGACAAGGCAGGGGAGTATGTTAATTAATGAGGAAAAATGAATTAAAACTAATTTAGACTGTTTATGGTTTATATAAAGGAGAGCTGCTGTAGGAGATCTCTGGTAGAATTTTTGGGCACACTTATGTATACTATCACATCATCTATTGCTCTTGCTAGAACTTCAAGTACTATAGTGTTGAAAATCAGTGGATTTTCATATATTGAATTATCCCTGCATACTTTGAGTATTTTTGCATCGATGTTCACTTTAATGTACATTCCACTGTTGTTGAGAAATATGGATTACATGAAATTGGTTGATACTGTTGTTTAGATGTCTGTATACCTCTGCAGACTCTATGTCTACCTTCTCAGTAATCTAGTTGGAGATGAGAGCTGTAGTCTCTCAATTTAACTCCAGATTTCACTGCAAATTCTCTAAATTCTGTTTTTGATTCATTGTTCTTGAATTGCCTTTCAGTCAGCATGTAATGTAATTCATGCATGATGATTTTGCTTCTAATGAAATAGTGTTTCAGACTTTAATATAGTTACTTCATCTTTTTATGTCTTATCTTAATATCACATACATACAGGCTATGGACATGTGTGCAACCACCCTATAATATCCAATAAATAATGGTTTTCTGCAGACATCCACTATTTCTTTTTTTTTATTTTTTGATACTTTATTTACATTTCCAATGTTTCCCCTTTTCTGGGTCTCCTCTTTGGAAACCCCCTATCCCCTCCCCATCCCCACCTCTATGAGGGAATTCCACCTCCCACCCACCCGCCCACCCATCCCCATGTTCCCACCTTGACATTCCCCTTTACTGGGGCCTCTAACACCCTCAGGCCCAAGGGCCTCTCCTCTCTCCCGGATGGCCATCAAGGTCATCCTCTGCCATTTATGTGGTCCGAACCATGGGTCCATAGATGTGTATTCTTTGGTTGGTGGTCCAAACTCCAGGACAACCTGGGGGGGGGGGTCAGGCCCATTGACGCTCTTGCTCCTTCCATGGGGCTGCAGATTCCCTCAGCTCCTTCAGACCTTTCTCCAACTCCTCCATCTGGGACCTCACTCTCAGTCCAGCGGTTACTGTTAAGTGAAACTTGGGAATTCTGAACTTTTGGGCTAATATTCGCTTATCAGTGAGTACATAC
>CM052722.1:111645414-111687581 GCA_028551405.1 Uromys caudimaculatus | reverse complement strand
CAGCATCTGCTGTCACCTGAGTTTTTGATCTTAGCCATTCTGACTGGTGTGAGGTGGAATCTCAGACTTGTTTTGATTTGCATTTCCCTGATGACTAGGAATGTTGAGCATTTCTTTAGGTGCTTCTCAGCCCTACGAATTTCCTCAGTATTTCTAACTCTGAGAATATTTTTGCTTCCTCTACAGAGATACTCCCTGAGCCTGTTGGAGAGAGATGTGATACAGATGTCCTATTTAGATCTTAGAAATCAACAGTCACTTATTTTCTTTACATCAACCAGTTGTTGGTCTCTATTAATCTGTACAGCAAGAAGCAGATTCTTTGCTGAGGGTTGGGAGATATACTATCTATGGATATAAAGACAAGGACTTAGCAGGCAGTTTGTATTATGCCACAGACACTTCTGTATACACATTAGGTTCCTGGAGGGGAGCTGGCTATACTCTCAGAGCCCAAGTTACAATCAAAGCTGAATTGAAAAGACACTTTCTAGAAAGAGGGTTCTCAAACAATGCATCATGAATCCATGTGAAAACCAAATTGTAGAACATCCTTGGCCTTCAGATTACAGGTGAGGAGTAGCTAGAAAGACTTTCAAAACCATGTGCTTGAGTATACTGCCTGGTACCCAGGTACGTACAGGAAGCACTAAGTGGACTTAGTAAATTTTTAAAATAAAGATCAAGTTGAAGAGAAAGGGGGCTTAGGGAATGGTTTAGAAACAAGGTAATGGGGGACATATTTGATCAAAACACACAGTTGTATACATGTATGAAATTTTCAATGTTTTAATAAGTACTGCAATCAGTAGGAGAAGATGCATCTGATGTTGCTGCAGCTTGATATGCCAGGGCTGGCTGTACCCACGGGAGGCCTCCCCTTTTGTGAGGAAAAGGGAGGAGGGTTGAATGGCAATGGCCGTGAGGTGAGGGGAAAGGGGGGGACTTGGAGGAAAGGAGGGAGGGGAAATGGTGTTTAGGATGTAAAGTAAATTAATTAAAAATTGTGACAGAGATGTTGAAGTATAATTCTCAGTTAGTGGATTCTGGTGGGGATGGGGGTGAGGAAAGGCTCAGTTTTCTTTAAATTGATGGCCCATTGGTTCATCAATTATATGGGCAATACAAATTCGGCTTGGTATTTTTTCTTTTCTTCTTCTTTTGTTTTGGAGGGTGTCAAAAATGTTGGGGATGGACCTAGGAAGACTGGGAAGTGAGTATGATTGGGGAACATTATAAAATGTCCAAATAATCAATAAAAATGCTGTGTTAAAGTAAAAAATTGAAATGTATAATATTGAATAAATATCATTTGTGTGGGAATGGCCTAGCCCCTCCAACTTTGTAACAAGCAAGGCAAAATAGTCACTGAATAGAAGAAACACTGTGCCCTTGAAAAAAGAATGTGAGCCATTTCTAACAGATGATACTATTGTTTTTCTTGTGGTTTAAAAGGGTCTTTAGTGGGAAAGAGAAGTTTGATGTTCAGCCATAGGAAGTTCTCCATGGAAAGAAAGCCCCATGCACAACCCCAGGTGACAACCTCAACTTCCCCATTTGGTTTCTACTGGATGTCTTGAGCATCTGGTTTAATAATGTTATGTCTATTTACTCTCATTTGTTCTTTTTTACTGGAAAGTCTCACCAGAGAGGACATTTGAGCACACTGACTCAGTAGATTTCTGTTGGATGTGTTGAAAACCTGATTTGATGATGTTTTGCTTTCTATATACCTATTTGTCAGTCTATCCTATTTCTTCTATCTCTGTTATTCATCTATCTATCTATTTATCTGTTTCGCAGTCTGGCTCTCTATCATCCCTCTATCATCATCTTTCATGTACTTCTTATTTACTATTTTAATTTGTTTGTTTTAATAATTTATTATTAAAAGAGGAATTTAATAACTATTATTAAATAATTATTTGATAATAATGAATGTAATAATTTATTATTAAAAGAGTAAATAAGTAAAGGGAGATGATATTTAAAGAGCATTGCTAATGTTTTAAAATTAGCCTTTTGCACTAATTTCTAGTTTGATTACATTATGTTCATAAAATGTACTTGAAGTACATTTGACATCATTTGAAGTGATTTTGACTTTGAACTAACATCTTGATGTTTGTTTTCTCATCTCTCTATATTGATGGATATTTTATATACATTTCAAAACTATATACATTTACATGCTATTAAGTATAGTGATATTGGAACCCACAGGTTTTGTGACTCACCTGGAGCCTGGCTGAGATCTGGTAAATGGTCCTCTAATAGCCTTAGAAGATCCTCTTGGGTCTTCGAGAGTTACAAGGACATTTCTCTCCTATTTTCTACATGTAAGTCTTATCAAAAAGAATTCTGTCGTGGAGTCTGCAGCACTTTTCAGATTTGGTTTATGCTGTCTCCATGGAATTACCATGTCAGAACTTGGTCTTGTCTGAGCTCATGCTAGTAAAGAAACATCAGTATTTTTTTTCCATTCTCTGTGTCCTGAAGAATCTACCTTTAATATTCCTTAAAACAAAAATAGCATCAGTTTCTTGGAACTCTTTCTGAACACACCTTGTGGGCAATTATTGAATTTTGCCTGCATTCGTGTTTAGGCCAGTAATAAAACCTTCAAATCAGCCCAAGAAACTGTCATCACTCTATCAGTCTTACTTTGACTTCCCTTTTCCTTTTTAATTACCAATTACCACTTTTTCTGAGACTTACTTCCCTGGGCAACAACTGCCAGAGAAGTAACCTATTCTTGTACTGGGGTTTTTATTTATTATCTTGGGTGATTAGTAGGGGAGTTGTTGCTCTATTATGTTTGGATGGTTTGGGGTGTATTAATATTTCAGCTTTTCAGTAATTTATGCAGACATTACCCCCCCGTCTGAGGTACAGGTGGCAAAGAGTTTTCTCCTATTCTCTTCCCATCTCTCCACTAATTTGATTGTTTCCCTTGCTGTGCATGCTTTTAGTTTCATATAAGCTAATTTGTAAATTCTTGGCATCATTTCCTGTGCTAGTGCATTCCCTTTTCTTGCCTAAGCCTACATTTGGACATGCTTTCCCTATATCAAATTATTCTTTCTCTTTTAGCCTCTCTTTCTGCCACAGCGTGACAGAGCAAAAAGGTCCATGCTGGTTGCCAGGACTATTTAATATTGGCATTCTAAGCATCCAAGTCTGTGAGAAATAAATTTCTTCTGCTTAGAAATTACACAGTGACAGCATTTTATTAATAGCACAAAGCAGACTAAGATGGGACTATTATAAATAATTGTACCATAAACATTCATGTGAATGTCCCACAATTTCTAGCATATATAATGATTATTGATTCAAATACAATGAATAATATTGTTTCCCAGGTGGCAATAGAGATTATACCCCCACCAGTGTTATGTAAATATTGAGCATCCTAACACTGTTCATTCTTACTAACAATTGATTTGGACAATTATTTTAATTTCATGAGCAATTCTGGCTGTATTATACTAACTTCTATTGGTATACATTTACATTCCTATGCTTCCAAAACATATCTTATATGCTCATTGGCTCTTTATGAATCTTGTTAATGAACAGTTTGCTTCATTCTCTTGTACATTTTTATGGCATGCTTTCATTTTATAATTGACTTGTAGAAGGTATTTATACATATGGATGGGATTTCTGGTTCATTTGAAGCATTGCAAACATCTGCTACCTCAGTGTGACTTGTATTTTCATTACTTTAAAAATACTAACCAAAGCTCTCAGTTTTAATGCAGTACTATCTATCTACCAATGTTCATATTTATTATTAGTGCTTTAGTGTTTGTTTTGTTTAGTTATTACCTGTTCTACAGCTGCAAAAATATTTATGTCTATTATCTCCAGAATTTTCATTGATTTGCTTTTTTCATTTAGATTTATGATCCGTATTGGAATTGATTTTTGTGTAGGTTGTGACATAAAGGTCAAATTCTTTCTTCTATCTGGCTTTTCATTTACTCCAGTAAGATTTGTTGAATGAATCATCCATTCACCACTGCCAAGCAAAGAAGCAGAGACTCCTTTGTCAAAAAACATACAAATACACATGCATGCAAGACACCCGTGTTTATAATTATTCCATGTTTTCTTTTTTTATATATACATTTATATTTTTATTCACATTCTCCTTCACACATTAACACATTCATGTTTTGTTTGCCCCAACCACCTGTTTCATACACTCCACAAGTATTCGTGCATGCTTACATATGCACAGATACCTCCACATGCACACAGACAGACGGACATACACAGTTAGATGGATGGATGGATGGATGAGGCAGACCTTTCCAAGCCAAACCATCCAACTTATAGCTTTATTCTTTTTTCTGGCCTTTTTATACCTTCTTAGACAAAAAGTACTTTAGAAAATTACCTCAGAGATAAAATGTTACATAAGATGGGAGTTCCAGAAGGATGGTGATATTAAGCGCAAGGGAGTGTTTCATTCTAATATGTTCATTATAAGTTCAAAGTGACAGTTTTGCATGGACTTGCCTTATAGTGCACACCTGTGGAATTATCCTTGGATCTAAATGTTTTCTACTGAGCATAAATTTGTCCCAAGCCTATTTCTCTTTTTAGTGTGATTATGAAAGTTCATTGTATTTATTTCAATTGGGGTCTTTTCGTTAATTTTACTTGAAACAACATTGCAGTATCTTAATTCCTTTTAACATTTATTTTATGATTTGAGAATTTCAGGTATTTACATCCCTTCCACCTCACACTCTCCCTCATCGCTCCCCCCACGCTTCCCTGAATTCCTCTCAACTTCACGATGTTTGAGGCTTAGATTTAGCAGCACTAAAACTATGATCTGTGATTTAAAATATGAGATACATTGTTGAAAGAATAAAACTACGAGTCACTGGAGGAAACCATTTCCAAACATATATATGATAAAGAAGTTTAATCCAAAATATTCAAACACTATTTTCAAAAGTATACAACCCGATCAGAAGGTTTTGAACAGTCATTACACCAAGAAAGCTATATAGATATGAAATAAGGATATGAAAAACTCCATTATTTGTTTTTATCAAACTGTAAATTATAAGAACAACATTTTAAAATAGTTAAAATCTAGGACCTATTAACATCAAATTCTAGTAAGAATGAAAAGTATTAATTCATTTATCAGTCATAATAACACATCTTTGAAGATAGTTTGAAAGTATTTTAGGAGTTGATATAATTTTTAAAAACTCAATATATTTGGTTTCATTATCACACTTCTAAATATTTACCTCACTCACATGAACGTGCACAACAACCTTATTCATAATATCAGAAATTGAAAATAATCGTGATACTTTTCAGTAAATGATGAACAGCTAAGCAGACTGTACTACCTCACTATATAGGGATTTATTTAAATATAAAAAGAAAAATACCTGTTAAGCTGTAAAGAGGCCTAGATGTGTGTTCAACACAGATTTTGCATGACAGAAGCCACTATGAAAAGTTTGAAAATAAAAGTATGATTTCAATTATATGAAAATCTAGAAAATACAAGAGAACTGAAAATACTTGCCAGGCTTTACAGGATAGCATGGGGGTTGAATGCTTATAGTATAGGAGGCACAATAGTCTGAATAGTACCTTAAATAATAAATGTATAATGATGCATTTATGAAAGCCCATAGATCTTTTTGGGTTGTGAACCTAGTTTTTAATGGCTGAGATATCTCAAGCTGGCAGATATTTATAGAAGAAAAATTAAAACTCAGATTTTGCAAGTTTTTAAAAAAAGGCTTTTGTAGTCTTTCCATCTCAAGAAGGAATGCAAACCAGGAAAGAATCTTACTGTGCCAAAACTATGTGGAAGAATCTTAGTGAAAGTGTTGTAGTAATGGCAGTGGTCACAGGAATGTGGAAATAAGCAGGGTCTGTGGGAACAAAGACGGAATGAATTGTATTTGTACCTTGGCTGGTAGAATCACTTCCTCTGTGTTTTATGCTAATGCTACTATACAGGTATGCTAGAATTGAGCACCAAAGGAAAGCCATGGTGCTTGCCTGCACAAGAGGAGTAAGGGGAGGAACAGTAGGAAGAGAGTGAGAGAAAAAGTGGGAAAGGGAGGAGTAGGGGAGGGGAAGAGGAATACTTTTCACTGGTTGAAAAGGCAGTTATAGAAAACAAGGCAAAGGGGTCAGCATGATCTTTGTGGTAATGAGCCAATATTGGACATACTAGTGTCTTCCTTTTTCCTTCATATGGCCTCTAAGGGTTCCTAGTATCTATTAAGAAGATATGCATTATTTGTTTAACAGATAAAGAAAGCATAAAGTTTTTTGCACATCTTGCCTCAGTGTTAGATGATAGGATATGAGGATGCTCAGTCAAATGCCAATTCAATGCTCAGTCCTTGATCTCCTAGATTTTGGGAATCCCAGGCCTTTATTTGCTCTGCCTCTAACCCTGGAGCATTGTGACAGAGCAGTTCATGCCACTCCTCTTGCTTTAGAAGATAGTGCTTCCTTTAAAACACATCCAACTTCATTGTATCTCTGCTGGGAAATCTCCTGCTGTTTTCATTGCTCTTTTTTAAAAATCAGAAACCAAGTTCTACCATGATAGGTAGTTAAAACTGTGTCAGCCATTCATTTTTATTTGTGTTTATTAGTGCTTGCTTGAGCAGTGCTTGTGCTTTCTCCTTTCTTGTCAGTCAGCTGCAAAGCCCTCACACAGAGCCTACTATGTGATGTGAGAGCTCATCGAATGAGGCCACACTGTCTTCTCAGGATCTACAAACTCAATTCACAACTTGCTCTCATTCTTTTTCCACATCACTTTGTGTGTCAACACACAATCTCTACTGCTCTTCTTTTCCTTTTTTCAGTTTCATTTATGGATGTATAATATAGTCATAAAACCTTAATGCCTATCTTTAAGTGAGTTATTATAGAGTATATATCAGTGTTAACAACCTCTTAGATTAAGAAACAGCATTTGTAACACCTGAGAATTTTACCTTGCTCTTTTGCATTGCTTTTGCTTCTTTTTAGCGAAAGAAACTCCAGCTATGTATTATAACCCAACTTTTTAATCTTCTCCGGTCTTAAACTAACACAAATGTAACCATGCAGCATACATCACTTCTAGATGGCTTTTCTTGCTCAGGCTTGCCCTCTCGGATCTTATGCTTTGGAGTATGGCTAAGGATTATTCATGTTGATTGCTGCACAGTATAATATCTGATTACACTTCCGGTTTAATTCATTCAATCTGTTCTTGATGGATGTGTAGGTTGGCTCCGGTTTTTCATCTTGATAACTATGGTAACTAGAATTTCTATGAACCTCCACTTTGTAAGTGCACATCAGTTACGTGTTTATTGAGTGGAAGTGTCAGAGTGACGTTCCTACTCAAGTATGCATAATTTTAACTAGAGAAATTGTGGCAAAAGCAATTTCTCTAAAGTGCTTGAAGCTTCTCCCAGCAGTTTATGAGAGCACTCTTGCCTGTCCATACATTTCTCTGTATTTTATTTTTAGCTCTCTTGTGGCTGTGAAGTAGTATCTTGTCAGGGTTTAATTTGTGCTATGCTGATGACTAATGTAGTAGGGTACCTTTTCATGTGTCAATCGACACATTGTCCAGTTTGATATTCTTTGAGTAGTGCTTACTTGATTTTTCATATCTATTTTTTCCTAAAAAGTTATGGTTATTTCAGTAGCAATTTTATATTTATAAATTTGAGACAAGAAGAATATTTTATGTTTTGGTTTCATTACAAGCCACACCAAATATATGAGGTTAAAACAAAATCAATTCTATTATGGTTAATGTTTGTGTATGACAGGAATCTACATATAGGCCCAAAAGGATAACTTATCTCTATCACTAAACAGCTGAGCTCTTTTGGGAATACTTCCATGACTAGGGGTGTCTTGGATGTATAGAATCATTGGAAGCCTTCTTTATCCACATTTCTTTCTTAAAAGATAGGATGAGTAATGATTTGTCTTGACTGATCCTGCTAGCTGAGGAACTGCACAAGCCAACTGTCTTGGGGATGTTAGAGTGTTAATGGTTACATAGTATCACTTGTATGAAATGTATATATTCAATCAGCAGAAGGCAGAATTTCCAGTGCCTTCTATTATCTAATGTTAAAGGAGTATAGTGTCACTTCTATCTTACTTGACTGGTTAAAGCAATTTTAAGCCTACTTAGATTTGTGAAAAGAAAATTTAGCTTCTATGACTAGGAGGAATGTCAATATTTCCTGACATGTTTTTTTAAACCACCACAGACCACTTTTGGCTACATAGTATTTACAGTCCTCCATAGGCAACATACTTTGTTTCTCCCAACACTGCCCACAACTTATGGAAAGTAACTCTACATTATGGAATCAGATCCAGGTACTTGTCTTCTGAATCAAATCCAGATGTCATGTTTCTTGAGTGATATGAAGGTCTTTGTTCTGAAGCAGGAAGTCATTCTGTGCAATACTGATAGTAGAGAAGGACAACCTTTTGTAGACACTACAGATCAAAAGAAGGATTCTTTTTTATTGGTTATTTTATTTATTTACATTTCAAATGTTATCTCCTTCCAAGATTCCCCTCCACAAGTCCCCTATCCCCTCCTCCCTACCTCCCCCTGCCTCTATGAGGGTGCTCCCACACCTGCCCACCCACTCCTGCCTCAGCTGCCTCGTGTTCTCCTATCCTGGGTCATCAAGCCTTCACAGAACCATGGGGCTCCAAAAGAGGGACTCTTTACTCACATGTACTGACCACTTGGCATTGAGCAACCTGTGTGAGAGTCAGTAGGTTATATCTACATGAGTATATATTATGTACATATGTATATGTGTCCATGTAAAGAAAGAATGGATTGTGAATTTGGGAAGAGTTGCAGGAGAAAAAAGCGGGAGTGCTTATATATGAAGTTATCAAACAAAGTCAAATTATTTTTAAACAAACACTAAAACCTGTGGGAAGCTGAGAGCCACATACATACAGTTCCACCACAGTTCACAAATCAGTAGGATACATGCTTTCATATTTTTGACCAGGGTCAATTCCTGCTCCTTAGAAAAAATTGTCTCTTCCTCTAGGCTCTGTTGTCTTTGCTCTTTCTCGGGTTTTCTGAGTCATTTTTTCATAAACAGTAGTCAAGTTTTGCAGCTTTGTAGTCTTTTCAAGCTGTTGCTGTCTGCAGAATGTGAGAGTGGAGTCCAAACATCTCATCTTCTTTTCTAATTTTTCTATCCTCTCAGTGCACTGTGATATAGTGTTCTTAAAACTTTGTGAAGCTTTGTGTATCAATTTAAAATCAACTCTAGACAAATTATAAAAGTCACAAATCTCTTCTTTTTGTCAATGTTGTTTGGTTTTTACTTTTATGACTCTTAGCAGTTTTGTTCTGAAACAAATAGCAATTAGTTTTGAACTTCAAATTCTAACTGTTAGTAGATGATATGTAGGGAATCAATTGAGCTTTGTATAGTAGCCTCATATCCCACAGCCTTGCAGTAAGCATTTATTGGTTTAAGTATAGTTCTAATTTATTCTTTCAGATAATTAAACTCCATAATCTATGAAAAAAGATATTTTTATTTCTACTTTCCAGTTTCTATGCCTTTAATTTTTTTGCCTTATTGAATTAGAATATGGTGTCCAGTATTAAGCTAAATATGAGTCATGAGAAGTATGATCCTTGTCTTTTTCACAATATTAAGCATGGTGCCAGTTAACATTTCCTCTGCATTTGCTAATTTTTTAAAAACATAAAATTAAATATTTTCTTATGATACCTTCACAATGAACATCATATACTTGGCTCATATTCAGCTACTCTGTCTCATCTCCCCATCGGTATCTTTCCTCACAACAAACGGTCATCTTTCTCTGCTCATGTCACATATAAATATATGTACAGATATACATAGATTGACAGTTTACATATGAAAAAAAGATGATATTTAACTTTCTAAGCCTGGTTTATGTTGTTTAGTAGAATGGTCTTCATTTTCATGTATTCTCCTGAAAATTATTCGGTTGTTATTATGGCAGAATAAAGTTCCATTGTGTGTATGGGCCATATTTCTTTATCATCAGTTTTCTGATGGATACTTTGGCAGAGTCCATACCTTGGCTGTTATGAACAGTGCACCAGTAAAGATTCATGTGCAGTAATGTTTCCAGTGTAGTTCCTTAGAGTCCTTTGTGTATATTCCTGTGAGTACTATAACTGAATCATATGATAGTTTAGTTTTAGTTTTATGATACGTCTATATACTGATTTTCATAGTGGCCTCACTAATGTACAGTTCTACAAACCAACACTGCATAAAATTTCATTTTTCCTTACATCTTTGCTAGCATTTGTTGTTTATTCCTCTGTGATATCCATTCTCACTATAGTGAGGTAGGATTTTAATATTACTTTATATATCTTCCTATCATTAATTAGTCTTGTGTATATACATATTTGTACATGCACATGTGTGTGCAGGTGCATATTGTTGGCCAGAAGTTGACCAAAAATGTTTTCTTCAATTCCTCTCGTCCTAATTTTTTTTTTTTGAGTCAAGATCTGAACCTAGAACTTACCTATTCATGTAGACCGACTGGCCAGCAGCCCTAACAATCATCTTGCCTCTGCTCCCCCACTGCTGGGATTGCAGCTGTACATAATTACAGACCATTTTACATGAGTGCTAGTGTCTGACTTCAGTCTCATGCTTGCTTGGCAAGCACTTTATGCACTCAGCCATCGCACTGATGTCCATCAATGGCATGTTAATTTACAATTCTAGGATTCCTAAGGATGTTTAATATATTTTCATATATTTATAGGCAATTTTTACTTCTTTAGTTAAGAACTATATGCTCAATTTATTTCTCATATATTAGCTGTATGCTTTGTTTGTGTTTTGGTGCTTAATATAGATGAGTTCTTTGTGTAGTTCAGAATGTAATTTTTTGCCAGATGCACAGGCGACATTTTTTTCTTGTATTCTGTTAACTATTTCATTAACCTGATTTTTTTGTAAGTTTGTAAATTTACCCAGTCCCATTTATAATTTCTTTCTTTTTACAATTACACACACACACACACACACACACACACACACACACACACACACACACACACACAGTGAGTTGGAGTGTTTTGGCCATTTCACCTCCCCTTCCCTCTCTCTCCTGAAATCGTTCTTATTTCAGACAAGTTTCTCCTATGTTGATGTCTTCTGCATGAACATGAGTAAGTGGTGATCTAGTGGACCATGGGCAGCTGATCAGTAGTTTCCATGACTGAAGAAAATTACATCACCTCCTCTCCCAATACTCCTTAGCTGAGACTATTTGTTTGTCAATTTTGCAATTATTTTCTGTTCTACTAGAGTTCCTTTCAAAAAAATTCTTGTCTTTGTCTATACCTTGAAGTGTTTTTCCCATAATTTCTTCGTATGACTTCAAAGTTTTACATCCTCTTTTATTATTTTTGACACATTTTAAATTTGTTTTGGTAAAGGATGAGAGGTGGAGTCTAGTTTTATTATTCCACATGTTGATATCCATTTTTCACAGCATGCTTTGTTGAATAGGCTGTCTGTTCTCTGGGGTTTTTTGTTTGTTTGTTTGTTTGTTTGTTTGTTTGTTTCTGTGTTGGAAATTATATTGCTGTAGCTGTGTAGGTTTGTTTCTGGGTCCTCTCTTCTATTCCACTGATCTACAAGTGTGTTTTTGTATCAGCACCATCCTGATTTTGTTACTATGACTCTATTGTGTAATTTGAGATGTAATATTTCCAGCTTTACGTTTTCCATTAAACTTGCTTTGAGTATCTGGAGTCTCCTTTGCTCCTATGTGAGTTTTGTGATTGCTTTCTCTTTCTGTGAAAACTGCCCTTGGAACTTTGATGGAGATTTCATGGAATCTATAGATTGCTTTTGGTATTGTAGCCATTTCTTTCCAGTTATTAATCCTTCAATGCCATGAGCACCAGAAATTTTCCATCTTGTAGTATCATCTTCACTTCCTTCTTTCTATGTTTTGTCTTTAAGTTTTATAAAGGTTTTTACCTCTGTGGACGGTTTTATCCCTAGATATTTTTGAGGTTATGACTAGGGTTGCTTTTCTGATTTTCTCAGTCTGTAACATGTTCCTGTGACATCAATCTCTCCTAGAGTTATGAAAAGGAACTCTCTCCCCCATTATAGGGTTACATTAGGTAACTTACCTAGCCAATCCTCATTGAAGTTTTTTTTTTTATGATACAGCATAATGATCATAAAAGCACACATATCTAGAGCTATGTGAATGAGTAATAAATGAACAGATATGATGAAAATGATGAAGACAGGGCCCAGCCCATGGCAAGAATTCCTTATCTGTTATCAATGAGTTCTATAGAGGACAAAATATAAGGGATTAAAAAAAGAGGCACATGCATAGGTGAATCCAATTGGTACCTGAAATTTTCTGTTGAATTGATTTCTCCTGAATGTTTCCATATTTCATGATGTGCGATACTTTGAAATATATAATTTGTTTCTTCTTTGTATTTAGTATACATCAAATGGTAAATTTCTTCATATTCCTCTCTCATGTTTCTTGCTATATTCACCCTGCTTTAGGATTTTCCAGTTCCTATATCATGCCGAGCTTCATCCTCACTATGTCCTTTTCTTACCATCGCAAAAGTTTCCTTCTTACTTCCCTTCAATAATTAAGATGGGTAAGATGTTTCCAGGATGGAGAGGAAGGGTAACTATCGTATTTGGCTGGGTTTATTATAAAGAAGACATGGGTGTTATTGAGATATCCAGAATTTGGTCCTTAGTTGTTTTGTCAATCTAAACAATATGAATATGGCAAGCCAAGGCACAATCAATCCCACTGTTCATGTTCTTACTTCCTTAACATGTACCTTGTTTTGTTAGTTTGTGTTGGCTGCATCTGTTTGTACCTGAACATATTTATGTGTATATGCCTATATACATGTGTATGTCAACATGCATATGTACATATAAGAAACACAATTCCAATTCATCCCATTTAGAGATCAGGCTCCAGGAAATGGGTTGATTTGTCCAATGCTAGACACTTCTCCCTTACCAGCGAGAAGCTTTGTATTCTCAAAGATTCCATGCACCATTTTGTTCTGGTAAAGTCACTTGAGGTCACATCCCACTTTTGTGAGGGCAACTATTACACAAATCTAATTTTGCTCTTTGTATGATTTGTTTCCAGTTTCCAACAGTTTTAGTCAAAAATCTACCTTCATCCTTCCTGAAGGGATGAGCTTTGTTAGAGAGTTCCATTCTTTTCTTCTTTTGTCATGCAGGATGAGCACTTTCTTTTGATCAATTATTAAGACTACTTGCTGAGATTTGGGCAGTACAGAACTCCTAGGAGGACATATATTCATCAATCATATCTTCAGCAACAGCCAACAAAGACAGAAGATCCTTAGGCAAATAAAAGCTAGGAACTTTTCATGTCTACAGGAAATATTTTCTGACTCTATTCTTACACAGCTTTTGTTTCCTTTTCATTTTTGGAGAAAACGTTTGTCTGTGTATCCTACTATGGTGTCTAACTTGTGATCCTTTCGTATCAGCCTTCCTTAGCCACCAATATAGACATGTATCACACTGGGGTGACCTTGTCCTTAGGTTCAGCTATTTACCAGTCAAATCAAAACCCAAGTTATCATAGTATTTAAGCTTAGCAGGTCCTATTTCTGGACAAATCAACAAATCAGAAATAAGAGCTTCAAATTAAACAAGTAACCAAATAATTGTCACAGAGTCATAGAGTAATTGGATAGACCATGACTGGTCACAGAGTCATAGAGTAATTGAATATACCATGAATGGTCACAGAGTCATAGAGTAAGTGGATAGACCATAACTGGATTCCCTTCCCCAAACCTCAGCCTTGTCTTTCAGGCCATTGCTTTTAGTGACTCTCTCTTACACACCCTACAATTATTTAGAACAATGTTTTCCACTTTGGCCTCCAACATAGTGTACATAAGCTTTAAGATTTACCTAAGACCTCTGATCAGATTACAAAGCTGAAATAAACTATTTTTAAGGAGACTCTAATGGAATTTAGAAGGAAAAGTAGATCTGGATGTTACAACTTAGGAACCACTCTGGTATGTGACTATAAGGGCAGAGACTCACATCCCAAGTTATAAATAAAATAGAAAAGCATATTAATCCTTCTGTTAGCATTTGACTCTCTAGCCCTTACTCGTGACTTGCTAAACAAGCAGAGCTAGAGACTAGTATGGCAAAGAATAGAAGTATGTACTTCCAGGCTTTTACTTACAAACAATAAAATTCTACTTTGGCTTATATAAAGAACAAGGGAATTAGCTATAGCTCCTTAAGAGCAGGGCTGCTGCCACTACTTCTGTGCAGTTTCTGCTTCTTATCTCTAGTTTTGGCAATAAAGGCTGGATAGCAAAAGTGAATGAGAAGTGTCCATTACAGTTCATTTCCTTTACTATTACCATAACCATTTCAACATACATGCATAACTGATTTTTCTCTCAGAAATAATGTTACTTTATTTTCTTACAATTAAAAAGACAAATAGCATCCCCTATACACCAGACTCTGAGAATGATAAGTGCTAATTATTTTATACATCTGCTTCCGAGTTTAGAAACTCCAGGTAGAATGTACTAGTGGAAGAAAGTAGAGGGATGAAACAAAAAGAAGAGGCTGAAACTCACATCTTCAGAGAGGAGAGCTCTATCTGACTGGTTCTGCTATCTCTGAATGAAGAGAAAAGCCCTGAGACTGGAAGCCACACCTTCAGGATGGTACATCAGAATCAGGCTCCAGTTTGTCTGAACTCAAAAGAGAGGCTTGTTGGGGACAGAATCTAAATTTCTGAAAGGAAAGGTGTCTGTCATGAAAATAATCATTGTGCCTTGAAGAGATCAGGATGATACTGGTTCTGTAAATGCTGGGAACAATACAATCTGGATTCAAGTTTTGCTATAGAAAGAAAGCGCTACAGCTACGTGAACCAGTGTTGCTAAGGCAATGCTCACAGGAAGAGAGAGTAGAACAAAAATCAATGGGAAACAAGAAAGAGAAAGCCCCATAACCCTATTTCAGATTTGTGAGCTAACATTTAGCACCCTTTATTGGCAAGGTTGGAATGTAATTTCCAGTGTCCCAGGCATAAGTGGAGAAGTGTCATTTTGGAATTATGAGAGAATTATTTAAGATCTTGCATCATGTACTCTTTTGACTTGTCACTGTTTATAATACCTTCTGTGGCTCTAGTTCTCTAAACATTTGTAAAAAACTGAAACAAACAAAAAAGCAGCTGTGATTGCTTGATAAGATCAAACTAGCCTTTATACAAAACATGAATTTATATCTATTTTCCCAAAAGTGGACATATGGAAAGGATGCAACACTACATGATCTATCAATGTGAAACAATTACATGGTCCGTTTTCAAATTCAGTCACTGTGTTAGGTATTCTATATAAAGTTTTAATTTCAAAGCTAAATTTTGTTAAATTTCTGTGAAATAATATGAAGGAGAAGAGAAAAGAAAAATAATTACTACAATCTATGTTTTTGTACCTTGTCATGAGATTCTGAGATAGTAAGTGACCTTTTCTTTTAAGACAGCTTCCTGTTACGCAGTCCCTCTCTACTGCGGAACTTACTGTGTGATCCTTCTGCTTTTGCAGCCCAAGCTCCAGAATTACAATCATCATTTATTCCCCACACTTCTCATTCTGTATTTCTCTGTTATTAACTATTTACAGTCCTTTGAGTCATAATACGGATCAGACTTGGGTCCTATTTTTTGTTTTGTTTTGTTTGCTATAGCTTTCCATGAACTATCTCCCCTGTGGAATAAAAGCTCAAGAGGAGTACTTATTTCATCTTACAATTCATTAGGGTAATCGATGACTTTCTCCTCCTCTTCCTCCTTCTGCTGCTTCACAGGGGTTCTACCTAGCACTCTAGCATCCCCATATAATGTGGCCCACATAGAATAGCAACATAGACTTGTAACAAAGTGTCATAATCTTCTTGCCCTCAGTACTGCTGAGTAAATGGTGCAATTAGTTTACTGACCTGTAATATTCAATGACTAAAAGAAGGGGGAATAATAATATAATAGTTCTCTTTTATTTATAGATGGGGGGAAATGAGTAATTGTTATTTTTACTCTTGGAAAGATTGAAGATACCACAAGTCCCCTGATCCCTGGATACTTTTCTAAGGTAATAATGCCAGTCTGAGTTTGAATGGTTGTTTACCCATCCTCTGATTCATTTATATTGTTACCTGCACTACTGATCATGTTATGAATTCAGCACAATTTTGTTATGATAAGCCAAAATGTAACATGGATTCTTACTATTATTATTGGCTATTAATTGTATAAAATGATGGCTTTTATTATGACATTTTATATATGCATATAATATACTTTAATCATCTTCGTTCCCCGATTATCTGGTGTTACCCTCCCACTGTTCCCTGACCTCTACCTCCTTGTAATTTAATGCATTACTTCTATTGTTTTATTTTTCTTTATTGTTACACACACACACACACACACACACTATATATATATATATATATATATATATATATATATATATATATATATATAGTGTGTGTGTGTGTGATATAGTGTGTGTGTGTGTGTGTACGTATGTATATATATCAACATTCTGTGTTCATTTACAATTGCTTGCATGTGTGTTTATGGATGACCATTTGGTACAATTAGGGTGCTCATCTTGGGGAAGATTGATTCCCACTCTCTTAGCAATCATTAATTGCCTTTAGCTCTCTATTTAGAGCTGGGATTTGTGAATTTCTTCCATCCACATTAGCATACCATCAGTGTTGTCATTATTCAGATCTTATTTAGGATGATGCTATTGAGATTTTGTAGGTATATTATGGGTGTAACCTGTTTGTCCAATATAGAAGACACTTTTTTCAGCTGATGTCTTGATCCCCTAGATGCTGCAATAGCTCTGGTCCCTTTTTAAGAGTATTCACTGAGCCTTATGTGTAGGAGTTGTGTTGTAGATATGTCAGTTGAGGCTGGGAATTCCAAGGCCCTTCATTCACACTATTGATGGGATTGCTAACTAGTGAAGTCACTCTGGAAAGCAGTGTGAATAATTCTCCACAATCTAAAAATAGATCTTTCATATGACTCAGCTACCACTCCTGATCATATGCCTAAAGGACTGGACATCCTATTCCACACATGCTTCCTCAACCATGTTTATTGCCACTCTAGTCATAATAGGTAGGAAATGTAAACAACCTGAATGACCTTCAGCTGATGAATAGATAATGAAAATGTGGTACATACACAGTGGATACTATTCACCTGTAAAGCCAAATAAAATGTACAGGTAAATGGATAGAATAAGAAAGAAAAACACTGTATGTTCCCTCTAATCTTTGGTTTCTAGTTTCAAATCTTCAGATCTAAGTATATATCCTGTAGTAATCACAGACACCAGCAAAGTAAAAATGGATGTGATGCAGGGCAATTTCTAGATAGAGTATTGCAGGATACTAGTAATATGAAGGGGAAAATGGTAAAACAATAATTAGAAGCAGCTTTAATTGGGGATAGAGAAGGGAGGACAATCCAAAAGGAAGGGTTGAGAAGAGGAAAAAATAACACTAAAGATGTTTTCTTTAAAGAAATCATTATTCTGTGTTTACCTAAAATCAATCACATAAACACACACACACAGAGAGAGAGAGAGAGAGAGAGAGAGAGAGAGAGAGAGAGAGAGAGAGAGAGAGAGAGAGAGAGAGAGAGAGAGAGAGAGAGAGAGAGAGAAAGAGAGAGAGAGAAAGAGAGAGAGAGAGACGCTACCCCCGAGAATCACACTCTGTCTAACAATACCTCAGAATCAGGCATTAAAAAACGTCTTTTTTCAATATTTTGGTCAGGATAGTCCAAGGGACTACAAAAACAATATAGAATGTTTCCTTTGCCCTTGGTTGTTTCCTAGAACTCGGAGATAAAAACCTGTTTCTGAGGACACTGTGCAGTTTGGATACAGGACATGAAAGAATAGAACTGACCTGGAAGCCTCCTTATTGAGGACTATATTCATGGTACTGAAAGGTACTGCGCAAGCTTCCAAGGGATAAGAGTAATAGTAATACTCAGCTGTGATGCCTATGAACTACAACAATATCCAACATGATAAAATGTCTCTAAAATTGAAACAGTGGCATTTCTATCTTGGTGATAACCAGTAGCTGCCTAACTGGACTCAAACCCTGTTCAACAGGAAAGAAATCATGCCTAGTTCTGGAAACGTATAGTCAACTACCCATTACTAGTGAGGCCATGGACCCTAGAGAAGAACCTACTACCAGCACTTCTCTAAACTAGTATGTTTTCTAACCGCATTCTATAAGTCTGTATCCTTATAGCCATAGATGAGTATGGCTCCCACCCCTGATCAAAAAAAGCTTCTTTTTGCAGCTGGTGGAGACTATTACAGCAGGCCACAACTGTTCAAAATGCAGTGCTTCATTTTTAACAATAATTGGACCCATTACTGTAAGAAATAAATTATTTTAGGGCCGTCATAGCAACCGTCTGGGTATCTGACTGATTGGAACAAAAAGTTCATAGACCTAACTTGCCATTTCCATTCTGTACAAGTACCATTGCAATCAAGAGAATTTATATAACCCTGTGACCTGTAGTTATACTCTTAACCTGTTATATAGGAAAGCATGCATGCCAACAAGCATCTCATTATAATCAAGAGAAGATGACATGTGAATTATTATCATCCTACAACAAATTGTGATGAGGACCTAGAGTGTACAGGGTGAACCCTTATACACCATTGGTGGGTGCATGGATTAAATACATTAATGAATGATTCTGAGTCACCAAAATTGTAGCTGTGTTACATTAAGGAAAGAAATAAAAACATTTTCTTCCCTGTTGAGTTATTTAACCAAGAATGAGTCCAGGTTTGAATTCTCTACGTCATGCTACCTATGTCTTTTGTCCTCTGTGTGTCTGACTGAAGGCTGTTTTGTGAATATGTCCTGGGGTCTGTTTCTCTGTGTGTCTGTTGCTTGGCTGTGTGTCTGTCTCTGTATTTCTGTATGTGTCTTGATTCCCTGTGCCCATGTCTTCTGTGTGTTCTCTGTTTTTCTCCAACAAAGGGCCTCTCTCTGTCTTTTATTGAGTAGCATGGAAAATATCACATGAGGAAGAAATGGGGGATACTTTACAGAAATATTTAACAGACTTTTACAAGGGATTGAGTGACTAACTGATTCCAACTGACCCAGACAACAAGCAGTACTACAAACATCATTGTTTATCAAACAATACCCGGAAATGTTGCATTCAACCTCGATGATGGATTTTAGAAAGTTGCCTTCAACCTCTCTACTTAATGCTTTCAGCAAATGGTACCTATATATATATTGTTCTGGGTCAGGGCATAAAAGAGTACAAAATTTAAGATTACAGTTATTCATTAGCTTAGGTTATAAAAGTTGATTACATGGGAAGTCCAAGGCAAGTAAGGTTGATCGTTACATTGTTCTTTTAGAATTAAAGGCAGTTTAAGCTAACAGGTTGAGTACACAGTAAGATAGCACTCTTAAGTTTTTAGCTCCCTCAAAGTATAGTATTAATTTTGGGTGTAAGGTCCAGCATAAGTTCCAGTCTCTTACAATATAAGATTTTTTTTATCATAATGCATTGCCACAGTGGGAACACAAATTATTGCAACAGAAACCAAAATTAAAACTACCATGTTATCCATTTATATGGGCACTAAGTATAGACCTGAAGAAATCAAATTCACCTTACAATGAAGATACAAGTTAGGTCTATGAACTTTTTGTTCCAATCAGTCAGATACCCAGACGGTTGCTATGATGGCCCTAAAATAATTTATTTCTTACAGTAATGGGTCCAATTATTGTTAAAAATGAAGCACTGCATTTTGAACAGTTGTGGCTTGCTGTAATAATCTCCACCAGCTGCAAAAAGAAGCTTTTTTTGATCAGGGGTGGTAGCCATACTCATCTATGGCTATAAGGATACAGACTTACAGAATGCGGTTAGAAAACATACTAGTTTAGAGAAGTGCTGGTAGTAGGTTCTTCTCTAGGGTCCATGTCCTCAGTAGTAGTGGGTACTTGACTATACGTTTCCAGAACTAGGCATGATTTCTTTCCTGTTGAACAGGGTTTGAGTCCAGTTAGGCAGCTACTGGTTATCACCAAGATAGAAATGCCACTGTTTCAATTTTAGAGACATTTTACCATGTTGGATATTGTTGTAGTTCATAGGCATCACAGCTGAGTATTACTAAAAAAACAAAGCAAAAATAACTCAAAACAAAAACATTTATTTAAAAGAGAGGCACTAGAGAGATGACGCAGCAGTTAAAAGTGCTGACTATTTTCCAGAAGATCAGTGTTCAATTCCCAGCACCCACATGGTGGCTCACAACCATTTATAAATCCACATCTAGGGGATGCAATGACCTCTTCTGCTTCCATGCTTGTGAGGCACCAAGTAGTACACAGGCATACATAAAGGCAAAGCACTCACACATATAAAAATAAATATATAAAAAGACAATTAAAATTTGAAAACTGAAGTATGACTTTATTACAAGATTAGACATAACTGAAGAAAAATAATATGGAAATGTATTGGAAAATAGCTAAATTAAAGTGAGAGACAAAAAGAGTGAACTTACAAAATAGTTTGTAAGACTATTTTTGTAAGTTTAACATACTTGTAAATCAGTCAAAATGGCGTCAATCAGAACAAATATCTACAGCAATCAAAAAGAACATGAAGTTGGGAAGGAGATGATGTGGGTAGGGAGGGAGGAAGACACTGGGAGCTGAAGGGAGGCAATAGTGCTTTTATAAGATCAAAATTCATTGTGTAAGTGCATGAAAATTTCCAAGAATACATACAAATACTTTAAAAGGAAGAAAGACAGTGAGAGAGAGAGAGGGAGAGAGAGAAGGAGACTAGGAATAGAGGTAGTGAAGGAAAGGGATATTTGAGAAAGTGCCTGGCATTTGATGCCATGGCATAACCTGTGACCTGAGACATGAGCCTAGGCAAGTAAAGGACACATTACTAAAATATACATAGGAAGGCCAGACTCCACAGGTTTTAGAGATCTCAGTTTTGAGGTTCTCTGCAACTTTCATGGACAGCAGAATAGTGAGCCACTAGAGGCAAGAAGGCAGTTTGGTGCAACATGACTCAGTATCCAGCATAGGTTCAAACTTTGGGAGTCTGGCCCTGAGTAGTTTATTTTAGGCATGTTTAACCACAGCACAACATGTGAAAACTATTGTTGTGATGATTTTCTCAGTCTCATGTAAACAGCAAAGCATATTTAAATACTTTTGGGGAACAAAGTAAATACAAAGCATGCTGAAATCCTTTTTGAGGAACAAAGTAAGCTAAATACATACCAAACATGATTAGATTGAAAAGTTTTGTAAGATACAGATGACATCATCTATAAAAATGGGTTCTATAGATTGTCTGAGAAAAACAAGTTTATGAGAAGGTTCTGGAGGCGGGTCTTTGAAGTCAGAAAGTCTTTGGCCACACAGACTGAAAAAAAATGTCACCAGGCTAGAAAGCACTGCACCAGCCTTTTGGGTGGAAAGTTGGTTTTCCATTCCTTCCCTTAAAGGAATAACTGTATATACTTAACATTCCAGGTGTCCCTAGTGCACGTCTGTAAACGAAAAGACTTTAATATCCACTATATTTAGTGAGGAGGGCAGAGGACATGATGCTTCAGAGCCTCTGGAAGTTTTTGAGTAGAGATGGAACAGGATCTGATTTGTTTTTTTACAAGAACACTCAATGCTGTGAGGTATAGAGACTGCTGAGTAACAAGGGGAGATTAGGAGAGGAGCTAGTGCTGTGCCTCCAGCTTCTGGTATATACCCAGTGACTCTTCCTTCCCATTGTTCCTCCCTCCTTCCCAAGAGCAGGGGTTGGAGAGGAAGAACTGAGCCCTCTAGTTCCCTGCTGCTTCTCTGTCTGGAAGGCCTCCTAATCTGCTCACAGACCCCTGCCTGGGTTTTTATCAGTAAAGGAGGTGATGCTACCATCTCTACCCTCCTGACTCTGGCCATCTGATATTATATTCTCTAAGGGTGCTGTAGATCTGGTTGTTGGGATTCCAACTCTAAATTTAATTTATTTCCCATTTTGGAAATCCTGAAATAGTGTAGATGTTAACGTTTGGGAAAAAATTATTGGAAAGGACAAATGCCTAAAGTAGCATAGATTTCCACTTGAGATTCAGCCTGAGGCACTTGCGCAATCATCTGGCCTTGGGCAAAGTTTAGGGGTTGTTTCCTTGTGGTAGACTAAGACACAGATGCCTGTTTGTTGACAAGAAGAAGCTGGCTGTCCTCCAACTGAGTATTATCAAGTCACCAAGCCTAGATAACTGCCTTCTGTGAGATGCTGCCTCTGCTCCCCTGACTCCTGAGCCTGAATAGACAGCTGCTATCTTACATATGCCATTCGCCCAACTTGGAGAGTGAGCAAGGCCTCCAGACCTACTGCAGTCGCCAAAGCTAGCTGCACATACTACCTCTAGTAGAGACTTGAGGGGATTTGGTATTTTAAGTTCACAAACTGGTGACCTCTCCAATGATTTCTTTTCTTGGTACCTTCTTGGTGCTGAGACCACATTGGCACAAAGCCATGTGAGCTAAGAGTTATTGTAGCAGTCATTATTCCAAAGAGGTGAGATAAACTCAGAAAGGCTAAGGGCTCAGCTCAAGACAACTCAGCTGGTCAGAGAGTAGGCTAAACCACAGAACTAGCTCAGTAGATATTCTCTTCTCACTCCTTCCCACTTGGCCACAGTACTGGTTATTTTCTGCCCTGTTCTTTATTTACAGAGAAGGACATCCTCCAGCACTCTCAAGATTAAGGGGCTTTGGGAATTTAGACCACACATTTCTTTGACATGCAAAATATCTGCCAAAGTGTCTAACAAATACTTTCCTAGTGGACTTTGTCCACTGAACTGCTCGAAACCCTCTCTCTAGTGATGCAGATTCCTGCCTTTTGGACTCTACCCTAACAGCACAGGCATGGCCTGACCTCTAAATCCTTCTGAAGGAAAGAGAGGACAATAGAGTCCAATTACTATCTGTGCTAAGAGGTACACCTGCTTCTCCCTTGGTCTAGACTGTTTCAGAATGGGGCTTTCATGCTGTTTCTTTCTCTTAGTATACTCCTACCTTAGAGAGGACAGAAGGCAGTCTATGAGTCTGACATTACCTCTGATAAATGTTCAGTAAGTCCACTGAGTAGTAAAGTAAGGCCTTTACTACTTCATCTCCGTAGTAATGAAGATACACAATACATTTAGAGCAGAAAATTGAACTTCAGTACATGGATCAGAATATAGTATCTATGAATGCAATGCAGAATCTCTGGAATTGTGATAACTTTCCTGCTCAGAATGCTCATATTTGTTATGCTGTTTGCATTCTCATGACTAATGTTACTGTTTCCCTGCCTCTTGCTTACTTGCTTTCTCTCTCCAAAGCCTGCCACCCTGCCTTTCATTCTCCCTCTGAACATATGCCTTCCTTGTACTCCTCCTAAATACTCTTTGAAGTCACTCTCCTCGCATGCTATGTTTGGTATTTAGAAATTCCTTTGGCACACTTCTTACTTCACACGATGATTCCCAGGCCTTCTAAAATAAAATGCAAGAAAGAAATGCCCATTTGTACAAATACCATGTCACTTAAGCACACCAGTCTTTCCTTAATTTCTAACCTCCAACTCTGTGTTATTGCCTCCAGAACCAGTGTTGCATTTCATCCCCCGCTTGCCCACTGACTAACTCTTCTCCTTCAGGATTTGTGCTGTGCTCTCTACTGTGAGCATGCTTCCCCAGCTTTGGGCTTTGCAAACTATTTCTCTCAGCGTGTCAGCAATCTTGTTCCCCTGCCTTAGCCTGCTTCGCTTGTATAGCTCATTTGTTCAGCTAGCCCCTGTCAATGCCTTGGACTGAACTCTCTTGGCTCTCAATTGTTTGTCACTTCTGCTCTGAATGAGCTGAAAAATCCACTTTGCCTGTACCTGAGTCTTACCATTTGAATAATTTTGGAGACAGTTGAACTGAAAGGAAGCTGATTTCATTTTAAATTTAGAAATGTTGACTTCAGTCATCCAATGCTGTGTGAAACCTCTAAAAATCACCTCTGTTCACCAACGCCGCTCATTGATCCATATCTATGCTAAACCTCCGCCATCCTCAAACCTCTAACTCCCTTGCCTAATACTGCCTTACTCTCAACTTGGGACTTACAAATTTACACATGTATACAAAATTCATGAGAATAAATTGCCCATGTGTTTTGCCTATTAAACCTGTAAAACTGCCTAAGCTAGCATCCAGCTTTACTTGTTCCTTTAATTTGGGTTAAAGAACCTTCTGGCTGAATCCCTCCCACCTTGCTTTGGATTGTACTTAGTCCCAATTTATCACAGGTTTGCCTTATCAACTATCCCTTCCATTCTTGTATATTCGGCTGTTACTTATTATCTGGAATTGTAGTAGTGATGAAGCTAGACCTCCTATTATTGGACAGGATATTTTGGACAACTGGCTTTGATTAAGAACATATTCAGAAGTCTTTACTGTGAGTCACACGATACAGACTTCTGGCGTGAGCAAGACGACACAATTTGTTTCTCTGCCTTTATATTTTAAAATAAGAAAGGAATTTTACCTCTTAATGTGTGGTATGTAGATCTGCTATCAAGGCTCAGTTTTAAATCCATAAAACAAACAATCCTGAGTCTTGTGCTTTGCAGAATAGGACAGGAGATGCATAGTGTTCGAACCATAACAGATGTATTTAAATATAATTCACAAAATATCAAGTTCATGTTTTGAAAGTATGCTTTAGAATATTTTATTATAGTCAGAAATTGTACATTTTTTTCTCTCCAAATGTATGTATGCCTCCCATTAGCATCAGCCTCCAGTTCGCCTCAAGTATACCTTTGGCCCTAAACAACCACTAAGCTGTATTCGTATGGATGAGCCTATTTGAGGAATATTATAGATATGCAGTTATGCATATGTCATCCTTCTCTTGGCATCATGTTTCCATATTCATCCATGAGCAATCATAGCTTGGTACTTAATTATTTTTTAGGTTGAAAGAACGTTTTAAATCATGGTTATCCATTCATCAGCTAATCAATTAAGTTTGTACTTTTGGCCATTATGAGTATTATTACTTTTATGAATATTCATGTACAAATATTTGTACGGACATACGCTTGCCTTTCTCTTGGCTACAGACCAGGAGTAGAATTACTGCTCATACAGTCAGCCCAGTCTTCATGGCTGCTCTATCTGGCCTCAGTGGGAGAGAATGTGCCTAATCTGGCAGAGACTTGATGTCCCAGAGTTGGGGGAGACCCAGGGAGGATCCCACCCTCTCAGAGAAGAAGGGGAGGGGAGTTGAGGGAAGGGAATTGGTGAGGGAGGGACCAGAAGGGGGAGTACCGCTTGGGCTATAAACAAATAAATTAATTAAAAAATAATTACTGTTCATACAGTAAATTACTTTAGCTCTTTACCTGTCAGCTTTAGAAGCCATTCAAACGTTTTATAATACTACCCACAGCATATGAAGGCTCTATTTTTTTGCCACTTGAAAGAAAAAATATTTATGTATCTGATAAAAGATATGTATCTTAAACAAAACTTTTAAAATACTTTCTACTCATAAGCTTTTTTTACCTGAGAAATTTTACATGACCCCAAGTGCATAGGTATATAAAACAATACTATAAATCAAGCATTTACTTATAATAAACTGTACTGGTTAGATTTTTGTTTGTTTGTTTGACCCAAACTAGGATTATTTTGGAAGGACTTTCAAATAAAAAAAAAAAAACAAAACAAAAAAACCCTGCCTCCATAAGATTGGGCTGTAAGCAAGCTTATAAGGCACTTTCTTAATTAGTGACTGATGTGGGAGGGCACAGCCCATTGCAGGTGGTACTACAGAAGACCAAACCAGCCAGCCACTTATGAAATGCCACCCCTAGATGAGGAGCTATTGACAATGGACAGTTGCTCTGAAGGGAGTCATTTTTCTTTGGGGATGTGACCCCTGAAAGGCTATTTATGCTCCAGTAGATGACCCTAATATCCATGCATATACAGGAAGTACTAAGTTTGCTCAGTGAGCTTAATAATTTTTTCTGTGAAACTCAAATCAACAACTCAAACAGCATTTTCAAAAAACTAAGCATTTTGTCACAGTGCAAAACAAAGGTACACTTATTTGATTTTATATGCTAAGGAATGACAATAACATAATAGGTCTTGTTTCTCCTTAATTAAACCATTATGTTTCTCTAAGAGCAGAAATTTTTGCAAATGCAGTCAAAATACTGGAATTCATATGAGCTAATCGTCTTCAGTCGGATATACCTGTTTCATTCAAGCATCATTCATTGGCCTTGTATGGTATAGCTGCATTCAGTGTGCAGTGTGCATGTTGTGTGTTCAGAACACAGTAGTGAAATTATAGGATGCACCATGGGCAAGTACTGCCAGTAACCCCTGGGATTTGTTAGCATTTGATTTAGAATTACGTTTTGGTTGTTGCACATTCGGAAACCTTAACAAATGTTTCCCAACTCTGGCATTCCATTATGTGACCTCATATGCGCTTGTGACCTACAGTTTTAAGAAGCTAAGAAGTGGTCTTTAATTGTTTCTTCCCTCAAATGCTGCTCCATATTTATCTCTGTACATCTTGTAAGCAGGATAAATGGTAGGTCAAAGGTTTTGGGGCTGGGTTGGTGTCCCAATCCCTCCATTGGAAGTCTTGCCTGGTTACAGGAGATGGCCGGTTAAGGCTCCATGTCCCCCATTACTAGGAGTCTTAGCTAAGGTCACCCTCATAGATTCCTGGCAATTTCCATTGTAGTAGGTTTCTACCTTTTTCCAGAGATGCTTCCCCCAACCCCAATCCAGTTGTCTCTCTCAGTACTCTAGGTCTTCAACTGAGACTTTTAAAGTGGGAACAGAGGCTGTCTCTGACTACATTGCCTGCCTTTGGATCCCTTTCCCCTAAATGGGCTACCTTCTCTAACCTCAATTGGAAGTGTGTATAGTGTTACTGCAACTTGATATGCTAAGGCCGGTTGATATCCTTGTGAGGCTTCCCCTTTTCTGAGGAGAAGTGGAGGGGGGGTGAATGTGTCCGGGCACAGAGGAGAGGGGAGAGGGAAGGACTGGGAGGAGAAGGGGGGGGAAGCGACAATCAGGATGTAAAGTAAGTAAATAACTTAATACAAAAAGAAGTTGGGGACTAAAATATAAGATGAACTCTTAGAACCTAAAATATAAAACAAATTATCTAACTTAAAATGATTAAACTGTGTGGAAGTTTCCCTAAAGGGTAATATTAAGCCTATTCACAAAATCTATGAAAACGTGTTCAATATCAATAGTTACTGGAGAAATGGAAACCTCTGCTAACACAGCATACCTATTAAGATGAGTAAAAACCTGATAAAGCTTAAGTGCCTGAAAAAATTTCCTGCAGAGAAATAGCATATTTATTTTGAAGATAACATTAGCTGTTGAAGTGAATATGAAAGACAAGAAAGTGTGGATATTGATATCTCAGCCAATCTGATAACAAATCCTTTGATAGGGAAGTCAGATAAGATAGAAACTTGAAATCCCAATGGAAATATGGAGTGAGATATTGCATATTTCCTTAGTTAGTCCTTAGTTGTATAAATGTGTATTATACCTAAAAGAACTAACAAGTTTCTATGTAAGAGTATTAGAATTTTAGAACTAATAAGTTTTAAGAAAATCCTCTTCAGAATTCATGTTTCAAATATGCTACATAATATACTAATAGTATGGAGGTTATCAAATGGATTATTTTGTAATTTGTAAAAAATTATTCAAGTTTCTGGGACAGTTGTTTAAAAATGTGTTAGCATGGCACAAGTAATGTCAAAAGCGTAACTATTATTGTTTTACCATGCAAACTTAAACTTGGATCCCTCTGTTACCCCTCTGCTACCTATACCACTTTAAACAAGTTACTTCATCAGACTGTATTTATTCCTTCACCTGAAATCTTCTGCCCTATGGAGCTGCTATTAAAAGATGTCATGCACATTAAACAGCAAAGTAATTTTATATCTTTAACAAATATGGTGATGGCGATGATGATTATGATGATTCTAAACTGGAGTGGGTACCATAGACAGGTTGTAGCCCAAGGTAGTAGCAAACAAGAATTAAGCATACTCTCTGGCCCCAGGGAATGCACAGTGCCATGGGCACATTCATAGTAAGGTCCTGTAGCTTCTATTTTCTTTGTTCCCATCTTGTCTAAAATTCTCCCACCTTTCTCTAAATCGACATCAGTTCTAGAATTCCAAGACTTTATTCTCTTTGGATTACCAGAGAAAAGGAAAAACACCTGTTATTTAATTCTGCCAAGGAATTTAATTTTTGTTAATTTCACCTCTTCCACCTCATCTGTGCTTAGTGGCTGATTCTCATGGCCATGTGGTACTAGTAAGATAATTTATAATCAGTGATCTTTTTTTCTAATACAATTCAACTTTCCCCTAGGGCCAACATACTCGATCTGCAGCCAGCTCTTAAAATAACAGTTATTTTCCTTTAACCATAAATGAACAAATAAATAATTGAATGAATGAGCCAACCACTCTCTCTCTCTCTCTGCTGAAAGACCTCAGGGCCTTTTTCCCATTGGAATAAGCCCTTTCCTGCTGTTACCTCCCAGGTCCCCTAGGAGTTGTTCTTCATTCTGCAATTCTAGGTTAATTTGCCTGCCCTAAGCTCTCTCTTCAGGTTACTCAGGGCTTCAGAGCCAGCCAGGTGAGGGGAGGGCAAGGGTAGATGGAAATGGAGACTGCTCAGTACACAAAGGAAAAAAATTTTAGATCTGGTGATATGGGTTATAATTCAATGTTTGGGAGACTTAACTGGTAGGCTTGTTTATGAACAGGAAGCAAACTTTCCTGGGTTTTGGTGTTTGTAAAATAGGAGACAGTACTAAACTACAAAGTAGATCTTTTAAGCCATGTTTGAGTCTGATTTCTAGTCCTTTCATATTGAAGGACAGCAAGAGGGCTGAATAGGACTGAATTCGATTATCTAAGAATAAACCACACACAGTCAGATTCAGCCACTTGAAATTGGCCACCCACAGTGGCTATCCTTGGATGGGGAGATTAATGTAGTTATCTTCATTTTTTTATATTTTCACACTTTTTGAAGCCTACATAATTGTCACGTGCTCATTTTCTAATTAGTCAGCATTTAATGAGTGGAGATCTTAGTCTACAAATTAATACATTCATTCTCCTTCCAGTTTTGCATAAACACCTGCATACAAATAGATGAAATGTGTGGAAGAAAAAAGTTCAAAAGCTAGCAGTTCATTTCTCTGACGGATAGGATTGTGAAGATTTCATTGATTTTTCTTTACACTTTTGATAAGCTACAAATTTTATATAGTAAACACAAAATGAACTTCAGCGGGGTCCTGCCCCCCATCGAGTTGGATATATAATTTTGGTCCCTTTTCTCATCATGTCTGAGTTTCACCTACAGTCTTTCTACTCACACACCAGATCTCTCCTCCCCTCCTCTCTCTCTCTCTCTCTCTCTCTCTCTCTCTCTCTCTCTCTCTTTCTCTCTCTCTTTCTCTCTCTCCATTGTTAACTTTACACTTTACATTTGTTTCTCTCCATCTGCATCTGAAAATATTTTCCATATTTCCTTGACCTACTTCTGACAGGTACTGCCTTATTTCTACACTGTCTACAGTGTTGTCTGTGTTTCTGGAAAACACCACCTAAAACTCCATCATTTTTAAAAATCTGCTCAAGCCTACTTGTTCCCTCTTCACCCTCATACCAATGCCTTTATTCCATAAGAACTGTACTTAACAGTAAAAATTGATCTGTAGATCATGAAATTCATCAATGACCTTTCAAACTTTACTTTTATGCGTTACTGGTAGTACTCATCACTATTAACCTTGGACAAATCCATTTCTTACTTCGTTTCTGTTACCATGCAGCCTTAGTTTTCCTACTACTCCACTGATAGCTCTGGCTCTTTTGATTTTGTCTTACTCTCCAGCCTGAACTTTTGATTTGTGGGGATCCAAGACGCAATCTTTGGATCACTTCTCTTTGTGTCTACGCTGATCTCCAGCTTCTATACTCATTTCCAGCCTCTTGACTTTAAATGTCATCTATATATTACCAACTCCTACCTGTTGGAGTTCTAGATACTATACAGCTACAGTTTACTCTTCTTTATAAACTGTACATATACCCAAATGTGTATTTGACATAAACACCAGGAGGTTTTGTATATATTTCAAACTCAAATGTACAAAACCAAACTTCTGGCTAACTCCCACAGCTTTTCCCACATACAGGCTTCATAATTTCATTCAATGGAACTTGAAGAGTCTAAGTCCCTCAATTCAAAGTCCTTGATGAGGAAGTCAGTGAGGGAAGGAGAAACAAAGATCTATGTATGAAAATGATGTTAAGAAAAGCTGTTACTTTGTATGCTAATTTAAAAATAAAGACAAAATTGACTTGCATATAGCTTTAAAATATAACCAGAATTTGGTAGATTTCTACATTGTAGTTACCCTGATCTGAGATATCTCTTGCCTGTACTCACACACTCTCAGCACTTACCATAGCAGTCAGAGTGGTTATTCAAAATAAAAGGCAACCAAGGCATATCCTTCAGCTGTTACGGAATAACTGGTATCACCAGCAGTTCAGTTATTAACAACTATAACACAGTACAAAACACAAGACCAAAATGTTCAGACATTAGAAAAACAGGAAGTTTTTCTGTCTTATAACAGGCAGAAAAGGGCACAAGATAAGCCTCAGGGTTCACTTAACTCTGCCTAGAGAAGATTCTTCACTACATGTAGAAAACTAGAATGAAAACAGAATATGACCTTCCTAGAGTGAGAAGGCAGAATATAGAGGTAAGGATGTACAGAGTTGCTGTAGTCTGTGAGATAGGGCACTGGAAAACAGGCATCCACAGGAATTATGATACATCAGAAATCCACATGGAGAAAACCTTCATAAGTTCTTAGATAAAGGCCAGACTGCAAGTAAGTAAATCAGTTTGCTGAAGTTAATAAGAAAGTGACTAGGGATCAATCTCACAATGACATCAGAGCCTGAGCAATTCTATGTGACACTAGAGTTCTTGTCCATGAAGAAGTAAGGGAGCCCATGCAGCTGAGAAGATAGCTTACTTGGTCAATGCTGGCTGGCTGGCTGTGCAAACATGACAATCTGAGTTTGAGCCCCAAGTCCTCCATAACAATGTATAATACACCTAAGTCTATATACAAATATCTATATATAGTATAAATGAAAACTTTCCATCTGGGCTGACAATGTTACCTTGAAGAACCATAGACTATGCAACCAAAACCTCAACTAGTGTATTTATGTAGGAATGAGTGTGGTAGAACTCAGGAAACTCGAAGGGAGCCAGTGGGGGAAGGGGAAAGGCATTAAATGACATAAAGGAAAGCAAAATAGAACCGGAAATGCTGGGGGCAGAAGGGAACAACTGCTGGAGTAGGTACAAAAAGATGGACACGATGGATGTGCTGAGAAATTTCAATGAGAAATGTCCCCTATCATCTTGAACATTTTAACATTTGGTACCCAGTTGGTAGCACTATTTGAGGAGGGTTAAGTGGTAGAGCCTTGCTTGAGGAAGTACATCACTGGGGACTGGCTTTGAGAGCTTAAGTCTCTAACCACTTCTAGCTTGCAGTTTCTGCTTCATGTTTGTGGTTGAGATGTGAGCTCTCAGCTTCATACACCTGCTAGTGTTATACCCCTATCGTGAAGGACTCTTATCTCTATGGAATCATAAGTCCAAATAAATTTTTCCTTCTATATGCTGCTTTTGGTCATCTTGTTTTTACCACAGCAATAGAAAAGTAACTAATGAGTTCACAGGAGAGGATGAACCAAAAGAGATACCTTAAGGAAACATGTTACTTTGTATTCTAATTTTTAAAGAGTTATTTAAATGACACTATACATCAAGTGATAATGGAATACTATCAAATTTGTGAGGCATAGATATTTAGAACTGAATTTACAGATTTTAAAATATAACAAAGTAAAAATATTAAAAAGAAACCAATGATCTATTTTTCCAGTTTAACAAGCTGTAAAGAAAAAGGAAAAGCAAATCAATGGAAGGATCTCCTGGAGCTTGTAGACCAAACAAAAAGACAAAAGAGGGATTGAAGGAAGGTACCCTCCATGGCTAGAAACATTTTCAAGGCTTTGGTGTGGGTTTTTCTCTACAGGAGGTGTTCAGAGTTAACATGTAGAGTCTCCCCTAAACCACAAAGGTTTGTTAACCTTCTTCTTGATTGCTCACTATATATCTAGAGGATAGGATCCTAGTGCTGATGACATCAAATACCTCAGTTGCAAGATACAAAGAAAGCAAGCTAGAACTGAGCTAGAAACTTCACCCCTGCTGCCTAGCTTTCAAAGTTCTGGAAGGTGCTATGCAGGCTTCTGGGTGGGTGGGAGTATCAATGATTGTACCCACCTGTGAACTCTATTAACCAAAAACCCTCTCTGGGGAAAATGTGTCCATTGTGCGATAGTGGCAAGATTATTCTGGGGGTAGCTAAACAACCTCTTGTCAGAAAATAATATCTAGAGCTATCCTCTAGACTCCATATATTCATTGTAATTAATCATGAACTCACAACAACTGCTATTACCTCTGCTGGGGAGGCACAAGAATGGTTTTGTCAATCATCAGTCACAGAGAGAAAAGTGGCTCATGAGGCCTTACCCTTTATTAATGAACTATTAGGTATTGGTGATAGATCAGGGAAATGGGAACCATTGTCTCTAGTTATTTAAAAAATTAGTCATTATGTGTGACTACACTGAAAGCATGAATAAAAATAATAATTATAAAAAGCAATTGACAAAAGTCAACACTTTAGGGACAGAAGATATAGCTCAGCAGTTAAGAGTGCCTGCTGTTGTCTTATATAGGACCACATTTTGGTTCCCAGTTCAGGTGGCTCACAGTCACCTGTGACTCCAGCTCTAGGACATATGATGCCTTCTTCTGGTCTCCAAATGTATTCATACACACAGACACACAGTTTTCTTTAAAAACAAAGACTAGACAGGAGCATTCTCAATTTAATAAAACACGAGAATGCATTACCCTTAACATTAGGAACAAGGCAATTATTTTTACTTAGACAGCTTCTGGCCAATACTATACAATGAAACAAGAACTACAAAGCATGGATCATTGGAAGGAAGATGGGAAATTATCTTTATTTAGAGACAGCTTTATACGAAGAATTGTCTAAGAACTCTTACTCATGCACACACAAAAGTTAATAAAACTTATGAATGAATTTAATAAAATAGCATAATACAAGACCAATATATAAATAGAAATTGTATTTGTATATGCTAGATACAAGTAATTAGAAATAAATAAATATCTTTAACAAGAGCAAAAAAGTAGAAAACACCTAGAAGTAGTAAGTGCCCACACCAAAAATATTTCTGAGAGAAGTTTAAGGTCGTATAAATGACCAAGAATATTAGTGCAATCCTGTAAACTAAGCTCTTGGGGCTATCTTTATAGCATATGGGGACCACTGAAGAAAACCACAAGTGAACAGAATATAAAGGACAACAGATCTTGGGGATCCTAGCCTCAGTAGAAACATCTGCATCACAGCTGCTGCATCTATGGCTCTAGAAACTTAAAAGAAGAGGAAGCAGACAGATCATAAGAACCAGAAAACAGTCTCTCCTAGAAATTGCTACAAGATCAGAACAGCGGCAACATCAATAGATATTTTATGACAAAGGAGAAAAGATTAATGAGATTCCACCTGAAGACAAAAAAAACTATAAGTAACTGATGACTGCTAGGAGAGGGAGAGTTATCTTCTTCTAGGAATGAACTGCCTTATTGATTATCCAGAACAATGTTGTCAGCCCTGAAACCATGAACACACAAACAACATCAACATGAACAGACTAGACAGGTTGTATTTCTGTATTGTGCATACATATCCATGCAAATGTTTGTACAGTAATAATCAAAGAAAAAGAGACTATTAATTTTAGAATGGGGAGCATGGGCGGGGTTGTGGGAGGGTATCTGGAAGGGGCTGAAGATAGGAAATGGAGGAAGTAATATAATTCTTTTTGAATTAGAAACATTTAAAAATTGTAACAAAACAAACTTAAATTTAAAATTTTCTGCTTATAATAAAACACCATTAATAAAATGTATGAATTACATCTTTTTATATTTTTCAGATTAGAGCTATATTAAAAAACAATTCACAAAAGAAAAAACTAGTTATATATATGACTCAGTTTGTGGAATGCTCACCTACCCATGGAGCCTTGGGTCTGATCACCAATGTGGGTGAAACAGATAGGATAGTGCATGCTTTTAATCCCAACATACAGAAGGTGGAATCAGAAGGATCAAAAATTCATGGTAATGATGATACCCTGTCTTAAACAACTACCAAAAAGAAATACAAAGTATAATTTTGCATTTTAGACATTCTGAGAGGTGGTTACATAATAGATGTTCACTTTACCATTTTGCTGTGTACTCGGTAGTATTCATTTTCTTTAGTTCAATTCTACATTTTACTAATAACTGATATTGAACTATTTGTGATGTGTTTTTCCACAGATATATATTCTCTTTTGTAAAATGTTTTTGTTTCCAATATTTTCCATATCTAGGAGATTAAATGAACAAAAGTTGTTTTATCTGTACAATGGAAGTGTACCAACAATAAGAACACATGGTATTGATACACAAAGAATAGTAGTATATCTTTCAAAGCCAAGCTAGGAAAAACATTTTCATACTGAATAAAAGTGCGTGGCCTTAATTCCAACTGCTTGGGAGAGTGAAGAAGAAGGAACAGAAGTTCAAGGCCTTCTTGGAGTACAGAACAAGTTTAAGACCAGCCTGGAAACTTCATGAAAACTTAGCTCAAAATTAAAAGTAAAGGGGGCTGAAACTTGTAGCTCAGTGTTACAACACTGGTTAGTTCATGTGAGGCCCTAGGTTGATTCCCCACTACTACCCCCTCAAAAGTAAAACTAGATCCTTAGAGACAACTGAAGCCATTAGTTGACTGTAGCTCTTCATCTACGGGTGGGGCTTTCTGAGAGTTTCTTCATCCATCCACATTGGCATGTCAATTTGTCTTGTCATTGTTCAGGTCTTGCTTAAGTAACCATACTATTGACACCAAGTAGCCAACCCTAAATGCAGCTACATTTGAGTAAGTGTGTGTATAAAACAATAACAACAAAAGAGGTCATAATTTGAAAAGGAATGAAGGTGCACAGGAGGAGTTTGGGGAAAAAGGGATGGAGATAATATAAATACAATATTTATGTATGAAATTCTAAAAAAATTAAAAAGTAAAACTACATACTGTATGAAATTTATATGAAGTTTTTGAACAAACAAAACTAAAATCAAGGGAAGTATCTAAGCATCTTTATAAGTATATGAATGGCTTACTTAGGTTTGAAATTTGTCAAAACCCCAATGATACACCTTTTGTATTTGTACAATTCATAGTATGGATGCTTTACATTTGAAGAAATACTGAATTCTAGTCAATAAAATACCCAATAAACTATTAATGAAGGAAATAAATCTGGGCTCTAAATTGCTTCAAAATGCACCCAAAAATAAGATAAACTAATGGATACACAGAAGGATGGACAGATTTAATATAGTAAATGTAATAAAAGCAGGGGTAGAAGTCTGGTAGTCATATACACATGTGTATTTTTATTATATATTAGTATTTCCATACTATGTTGGAGAACAAAATTTTTGTTACAATGACATTATTAAAAACTGAAGAGAACAGGTATGGCAGTATACACCTATAAACCTAGCACTTGGCAGGGGAAGGCAGCAGGATCAGGAGTTCAAGGTTATCCTTGGCTACACAGTGAGTTTGAGGCCTGTCTGGACTACAGAAAACTGCCGAAAACCCAAAACCAAAAAAGTAAGCAAATCAGGAAAAAAGCAAGCTGTAAAACAAAATATCCTCATTATATAAATCTGACATAGAATTTATGTTCACAATATATAATGAACTTTTTCAGCTGTAAAAATAATTTTTAAAAAGTAACCTGAGTTTAGAAATGATCAAAAGACATGAGTACATATTTTACAAAAGATAATGCGTATACATAAGGCTTAGAGATCCAGCTCAGTGGTAGAAGACAAGACTAAACTCTGTAAAGCTGTGAGCTTGATTCCTAGAAAACACACACACACACACACACACACACAGAGAGAGAGAGAGAGAGAGAGAGAGAGAGAGAGAGAGAGAGAGAGAGAGATCTCACATTCATAATAATTTTTTTTGCCTTGATAGTCTTGCCTTCATGTATAGTGCATTCTTTATGTAGCATATACATACCAGTCATTTGTATTATTCCCTTGAGAATGCCACACTCATAATGTCATTCTTTCTATGCTTTCTTCTCTGCTGTGTTCTGAAGACCACTGAAGTGCCTGAATTTCAGTTGTACCATGAATGTTGTGGGTGTAACCAACCACTTCCTCATTGGATTTAAGGCCCACTCCACAAGATGAATCTAACTAATATCAGGAACCTATAGTTAGACAAGCCATAGGCCCTAGAGGAGAACCTACTACTATTGTTCTGTTAAATAGACGTAACATTAAATCAACTACTACTGACTTATCATTATACCTAGAGATTAATGCATCTCTCAGCCCTCACCAGAGAAGCTTCCATTTGTAGTAGGTGGTGATTAATACCTAAATGGGACCTCTATATCACATCCCTCTTCTCAACACTCAGGGATCATTGTAGAAGAAGGAACAGAAAGAGTGTAAGAGCCAGAGGCTGTGAATGACTACAAGGAAACAACGTCTGCTGGACATAGCGGTATACCCGTACAAATAGACTCATAGCAGTTCTGGCAGGAGCCACTGGCAGTCGATAGCTCCTTCTAAGGGAAGGGTCAGTTTTCTAGTCCTTGATAAGCCAACCACAGTCTAGAGGAAGACCATACATCCAAGAATATTTGGGAAGCACAAATTGGCCTTGATGGTAGAAGCAAAAAAGGATACAAAGTTGAATGAGTAGTGAAGTGGGTGACATAGGAAGATTTAAGGGTGAAAGAATAGATGATAAAAATGTACAAAATTTTTGAAGAAACTAAAACATTTAAAAGAAATAATACTCAGTCTGAGAGGGGTATCCTTTTCAAGGGTGAAATGTATGGTGACAACTGGAAATCTGACCTCAGTGACATGTTATATGTGATACTGACTATTCAAAGAGAATAGTGTTAACCAAACAAGTTCCAAAGGCAAGGCTGTCCCCACATGCAAACTGAGCATTGTTCATTGAGGATGAATAGGAGAGCCTTTCACGTCCTGAAGGTAGAGGAACGGACTTGGTGTGGTGGTTGCTACTGTGAATCTACATCCCGAAACAATACTTGAAAACATAGAGTTGGGTTACAAATTTAAGATGGTTATCATTCAGTATTTCTGAGTCTGGACAGTTAAAGGCCTTCCCAATGAACTGATCTGGACATTAAGCCAAGCCCATCATCTGTTAAGAGAAGGGAGTCTGGCTTGTAAAGAAAGATGACAGAGTACTAGACTAAGTCCTGGGTAATAGAAGGGGAACTGATAAACTTCTGGCCAAGGACTGTTCTTCTAAGAGTTAACATTTGCTCTGGGGTTGTCAACACCAAGATCTTCTCTGACTATAACTTTTCATATAGATCCTCCAATACTTAAGGAACTTGAATAAATGGTAAAGCCCCGGCCCCAGAGACGTTAAGTAGATGGTTACAGTGATAAGTTCTATGCCTCTGGATTGAGTGGACAGGACATTCTGTGACTAGAATTGAGCAATTAGGTTTGGAAATATAGCTCTGTAGCCCTGGCTTGAAGCCTTAGGTAAGCTGCTTTCCTTTACTGAGGTTAAACTCACTCTTCTGTAAAATGAAAATACTTGTGTAAGGTTGTATCCATAAGCAACAGGAACTCCTTCCCAGGCATAGTCTGTCAAATGCCTAGGGCAGGGCCCAGGAATCTTCGTGCTTAATAAGTTCCTCACTTTGACTGATGATTACAAGTATTCAAGGACTGCTTCATCTGCTTGCCTACTTGGAGAATGTCCCCTAATGGTAGTCCTCTCTTACTACTTCACTTCTGTCACTTAGTCCAACATGAGTTTCTATAGGGATGTTGAACTTTCGTGTGGATGGGTTGTTATGATGTTCTATTAATCATAGACTGATTGCAGCTGAAGGTAGAACAATTTAGAACTGCTTTCCATCATTGCTGAGTCACCCACGTGATCTTTGTTGTATATCCTCTGAAAAAGTCACAGTTGGGTGAAAATGTCCAGCCTTTGCAATTTGCTAAATTCCTACTTGGGGGGTGATCAGAGACAAAGAAATGCTGTCTTGATTTTCAAACACTGTGCCAACTCACACCTCCCACATAAACAAGTTCAATGCTATATGACTGAGGGAACAGGAGGGAGAAGGGTGAGAGGTTGTAGTGCTTTCTGATGCTTATTCAGAAGGAAGGTGGTCAGCAGTTGTTCATAGGATTAGTGGAATGGTGCCAAAATCCCTTCTGACTCAGGTTCTATGGCTATGACTAGCATGTTTTAATTGGCAGGAAAGTAAACTCACTCATCCTCTATCTTAGAGCCCTGGCCAAAAAATAGAGTTCTGTGATTTCATTACAGTGAAATTACAGGGATTTTGAAGGGAATTAAGAATCTTAATACAATTCACCTTTCTGTCCATCTCAATATTTGAGTGCACCCATCTATGCACACAAAATATGTAATCTCCACTAGGAAAAGTACATACAGGTTTATTGAATTTCTGTGTAGACCAATTCTCAAAATCTTCAGTTATTATGATATTGGAGAATGTATCATTTATGAGAGTTCATTCTGTATGTAAACAGTCAAGAAACTGGTCAAAGCAGGACTGTGATTTGTGTGTGTAACAGATTTAGTAAGATATAGTCTCTATACTGCAAGCTAAACCACCTAAACTTTAAAATGCACAATTTTCACATATTCTAAAGAGTATAATCATTGTAATGAGCTTAGAACATTTTGTTCTATGTCATTTAAATATCACCCACAGCTACAACCACTATCCCATCCTGCCTTATGCAATCAATATCTAATTTCTTTTACCACAGATAAACTCTTTTGGTCATTTTATATTAATGGTATAATATAGTCTGAGACCTTTTATGACTGTCTTATTTTACATGAATAGAAAATTATAAAGTTTAGATATGTGGCAGGATAGAACACTACTTTGTTTCTTTTATGACCATTAAAATTCTATTGCATGAAATGGTACATTTTGTTTATACATTTATCACTTGACAGAAATTTAGTTTGTTGTGACTTCTTTAGTTATTTTTTAAAATCAAATATGTAAATATGTGAGCTGGAGAGATGAGCAGTTAAGAGCAGGTACTACTTTTACAGAAAATCTGAGTTATGTTCCCAGCACCCAAGTGAGGTAAGATGGCTTATATCTGCCTGTAGCTCTGTTTTCTGGCATCCTCTGACCCTGCATTCACAAGCACGTCCTCCGAGTGCACAAACAATTAAAAGCAACAAAAGTAAAAATGTATAAATATGTATTTATTGGTACTATTTTTCATAAAATGGTTTATACATTCAACATAATTTCCTATCAAATTTTCAGGGGCACAAAGTGTACATGAGTATGTGCATAAACTTAAAATACAATTCTAACATATTTATGGAAATACAAAAGCACAATAATAACCAAAGCAGTATTGAAGAAGAGCAGCATTGGATAACATTGCAAGATATAATACATAATAATCCAGACCAACCCATCTGAATAGACACCAGATGTTAATCCACATAAATATTGTCATTTTATTCATGACAATGGTTCTATTGCAATGTTGGATCCATTTGATATCTATTTGTATGAAATAAATTGATATGCATATCACACTGATAAACATGAGATGTAAATCAATTCCAGAGAAGTTACACATCTAAATGTGAATAATAAAATCCTATATTCTCAGAATACAATCTAAAAGCATCTTCATAGCACGAGGGCAGGAAAAATAATTTAAAATAACACAAAATGGTAGAAAATATTTATACCATACTCAACAGTACATATATAGAATGTATAAATATTTCTGTTTTTAGAATTTCATGCATAGAAATAATTTTAATTATCAGTAACATAAATACAGACGCCTAAGATGAAAATGAGCAGAAAAGCTTAATAAATGTAAATAAATGTATCTTAATAAATTTGTATACTGTGGATGGAAGAGATGGCTCAGTTGGCAAAAGTGCTTGATATGCATGAGGATCTAGATTAGAAACAATTTGTAAGCAATTCCCTTAATCTACTATTTATCATTATATGATGATATTTTGTTGCCTGATTGATTCTGACAAAGATATTTTAGAGAATAAGATTAAGGTAACACAAAGAATTCTACCACACTGGGGGTTACGGATTGCTCACAAAAACAAATACAGATAGGAACTTCACTTAGTTATTTGGGTTAATTGCAACCAATTCAACTCATTTGCCTATTGGGCTCATTGTGCAAAGAAAAAATTAGTATTATGAAACATTTTCTTAGCCCATAAACAAAGTAAAATAATTAAAGACATATAAACAAAATTTCTAATTAATTATAAAACGTAAAATAAGATTCTGTCAATTGTCAGGAACAGATTTGGCCAAAATTGTACAAATGCTGAGATTGTTATTATGGGTAATTAATGAAGATTGACAAAGAGTTTATAATAATTATTTGGGTAAAATTAATAAAAAAAATCCAAAAAGCAAATGTATAGAGTTTATTAAAAAAAAAACTAATTGGATTCTGCCACATATAGAAAAAATTCCTACCAATTTTAGGGACACCAATATTTTGTACTGATGCAAAAACGATGGGGATGGCAGGTTATAAGTCAGATAAAATAAGCAAGGTGATCAAAAGTCCATATACATTGGTTCAAAAATCAGAATTGTATGCTATCCTTATGGTATTATTAGTATATCCTGAATCTCTTAACATAATTACTGATTCTTTATGTGCAGAAACCATTGTTTTGCATATAGAAACAGCTGGGTTTGTACCTGATAACTCAGAATTAACCTCATTATTTATATAATTGCAACAAGCCATCAGAAGTAGAAACTATCCATTATACATTACTCATATTTGGTCTCATACAGGTTTGCCTGGTCCATTAGCTCAAGGAAATGATGAAATTTGACTAATTACTTATAGGAAATGTATTAGAAGCCTTAAAATTTCATGAGAAACATGTCAATGGGAATGGTTTAAAGAAGAAAAATTTCTATCACTTGGCAACAAGTGGTGTCTTGTTGCCAAGTGTTCTACATGTTCTCTATACAACCAAACTCCATTACCTGCTGGTAGTAACCCTAGGGGTACCAAAAGAAATGACATTTGGCAGATGGATGTTTTTCATTTTGCAGAACTTGGAAAACAAAAGTATATACACCATACCATTGACACATACTCAGGATTTCAATGGGCAACTGCTTTAAGTTCTGAAAAGGCTGATTGTGTAATCACACATTTATTGGAAATAATGGCAATTATGGGGATACCTGCACAAATCAAAACTGACAGTGTTCCCACATATATATCCAATAAGATGAAGCAATTCTTTGCATATTACAATATAAAGCATGTTACTGGTATACCACATAATCACACAGGACAAGCAGTTATAGAAAGAGCCAATTGTACCTTAAAAGGGTTGCTTATTAAACAAAAAGGGAGAAAGAAACCCCCCAGGGACAGACTAAATAATGCTTTGTTAACTCTC
>CM052722.1:111595859-111644914 GCA_028551405.1 Uromys caudimaculatus | reverse complement strand
TGCCTGGAAACATGTTTTCCAGCCCTTTACTCTGAGGTAGTGTTTGTCTTTATCATGGAGGTGTGTTTCCTGAATGCAGCAAAATGCTGGGTCCTCTTTATGGATCCAGTTTGTCAGTCTATGTCTTTTTATTGGGGAATTGAGTCCATTGATGTTAAGGGATATTAAGGAGTAGTGATTGTTGGTTCCCGTTATTTTCTATGTACCTTTTAGGTTTGTGTGGCCATCTTCTTTTCAGTTTGTTCTTAATCATAGCATCATGAGTGAACTGGGGAGATATCTCAATTAGTAAAGTGATTGCTATTCAGATCTCCAAGACCCCTGCTTAAAGGGGAAAAAAAAAGGTGTACATGGTGGTACACACTTGTGATTCCAGCAGCATGAAGATGGAGGCAGGTGCATCCCTGTGGCTCACTGGTCAGCAAAAACACTTTATTTGGTGATCCACAGGCCAGATGAGAGGCTCTCTCTCACTCAAAGAACAACTCTAAATGGACTCAAGATACCGTGTGTGTGTGTGTGTGTGTGTGTGTGTGTGTGTGTGTGTAGCAATAATAATTAAAGATGAAATCTTGAAATTGCAAGAGAATTGGGGAGTGGAGGGGATACAGTAGGAGTTGGAGGGAAGAGAGTTTGGGTGGAAACGATATAAATACAGTACTCATTCATGAAATTATCAAAAAATAATAAAATAATTACTAATAAAATCAAACTAGATTATAACTGAGGAATGTCCCTTGAGGTTGACCTCTGGCCTCCTCACATACAATCCCCTGCACAAACGCATACATACAATCAAAGCATCTTATTAAAAATAATGATGTGTATCGTAAACATTCTATCATATTTCTTCTCTGTTCCATTTGTGTTTGTACCAAATTTGATAGTCTCATACTTCATGTCTCCTTATACAGAACCTAAGCTTCTTGGGGTCAAGGAGCTTTCTGTGATGCTTTCTTCTATGTCCTCAGAAGATCTCCTGGTGTTTGTTAGGTGCTCAGGAAAGATTTGCAGAAAGAAATGGAGGGAGAGAAACAAGTCCTCAGAATAACTGAAATTGGGTTCATAAATTCCAAGTTGTCCATCACGTGCTGATTTTTTAGTTGGGAAGAGGGAATCCACTGGGGATTTTGCACACAACCAAAAAGCTTTAGTTTATAAAAAAAATTATGTATTTAGTTAAAGCTGTGTTCAGTGGCATACATTTGTAAATACAGTACTTGTGGGGTGGAGGCTGGAAGATTACAAGTTTAAGCCCAATTTGTAGTGAGACAGTATAACAAAAGAAATGAAAAATATATGCACCTGAAATTTAATCTTAAAATGACCCTACCCAACTGTGGAGCCCAGTAGTTGCAATAATGATCTGAGTGATAATATTGTACCTTGTGGTGCAATCATGACATAGACTGGGGTGGGGACCACTGTTGTTCACTGAACAGATATGTTGTCAAACTCTCTAAATATTTGTATCTATAAATTAGTGTTTGTATTAATCAGAGAAGCTTCTTCTTGCCATAGGTGGTGTTAGTTCACAAACTAAATGTAGAGAGTCAGTGACTGTGGAGTCTTTGGTCTTAAATGGGACATCCATCACTTCCCCAAGGCACAGATATCATTGTTGGAAAAATACAAGGACCAGAGATTGTGGAGGTGTGCTCTAATGAATTCACTGCCACTGTGGTTGCCAGATAAGCCCCAAGGAAAACTGGACCAGCTACTATTTCATCAATCATAAGGGAGGGGCTCAGGAACACCCACCTTTCACTAAGGAACAATGGACAGCTGGGGGGATAGAATATAATTTATTTCAATGTTATAGTCACTTAATCCCTTCTACTGAGATTCATGCAAACAACTGTAATTAAACTCAGTTGGTTAAAAAAACAAAAGACTTTTAAGGTTGATGAGATAGCTCAGATCTGTCCAGCCTGAAGACCTGAGCTTGATCTGTAGAACCTACACGGTGGAAGGAGGGAAGGAGACAGTTGACTTTAGCAAGCTGTTCTCTCACTTACCCCCCCACACACACACACAAAAGAGAAAGAGAGAAAGAGAGAAAGAGAGAAAGAGAAAAGAGAGAGAGAGAGAGAGAGAGAGAGAGAGAGAGAGAGAGAGAGAAAGAAAGAAAGAAAGAAAGAAAGAAAGAAAGAAAGAAAGAAAGAAAGAAAGGAAGGAAGAAAGAAAGGAAGAAAGAAGGAAGGAAGAAAGGAAGGTAGGAAGGTAGGAAAGAAGAAAGAAAGAAGAAAGGAAGGAAGGAAGGAAGAAAGAAAGGTGAAATTTTAAATTACACTTAAGACAATATGATTTTCTGCAAAAAAGAGGCTAACGGGGTGAAAACTCAGTACATAGATGAATAAAATTGTCAAAGAATTTTAAAAAGAAAGAAATAATTATCAATGAAAAGTAAGGTTTAGGTATGAGTATGAGTGTGATGCCAACCTGCTCTAGATCATTTGTTCTAAGCAACCTGGGCTACAATGTGAAATCTTGTTTCAAAAAACAAAACCCTTATAAGTGGATAGATTCATGCCAGAAACTGGCCTACTGACAATCCTGAGAAGTGCCAGTTGACAAATTAACAACAAAGCTGGGGAAGAAACTCTGCTAAGACAGATAGATACACAGACTCACAAGAACATCAATCTAGGTTTATTCTCTGTAGGAGTAAAGTTAGTACATCCAAGTAGTAACATTAAAAAAAAAAACTGTCCAAGCAAAGGACAAGATGCAAATTTCCTGAGAGCCAGAAGTCGTCAGGAAGTACTTACACATGGCCAATGCATTCAGTCTCACTAAGGTAGAAAATTGGGAGATTATGTTTTCCTTGTAATAGAGTTTAATTATAGCCTTTCAAAAGCATTGGTGCTTAAAGTGGTTTCTTTCTTTTAGATAGCCCAATGCAGATTTGATTTTGCTCCCTTAACTGAGTATTGTGATGGATGATGTATTGTAGTCCCTAATGCAATTCTGCTCTCTTCCTTAGGCTCCGGCCCCTGAACGTGGCCTCCTGCTTCTTGAAAAGCAGGAGCCAGTGTTTTAACTCTGTCTTTCTCCACTTTTTTCCTCTTCAGTCTCACTTCTAGTTAATTGATGCTTTCCTTTTAGATTTACCTCATTACCTCTATAGCCATCTGGAGACCTGTCCTGCAGCCTGCAAAGTTCTCTTTTCACTTTAGTTTGCCTTATGAACTTTCACTGAGTTTTGTTTGCCAGTCAGGCAAACTACAGTTAGTCTCCTACAACTCACTAGGCAAGAAAGCAGGCCCGACAAAGAATGAAGAAATGGAGCTGAATTGATGCCATGTTACACTCTTCAGGCATTGGCCCCTAGAACTCCAAGATCCAAATAGGCCCAGGATGACACAGGGAAGTCAGTACTTCAGAATGCATTCAGGGGTCAGAAACATGAAACACTTTACAGACTAATGATCCCAAATGCCAGACAGAACCAAGTAACTTCAGTGGAAGCCCAGGGAGGAACAGGATGCTGTGGGGAAAACTGGGGATGGTCCAGTTGCAGCACCCAAGGACTCACAACCTAGAGCAAGTCCAAAGGCAGATGGATGCAGTTCCAAGCAGGGACCCTAACTCTGCAGAAAGCCCTAAGGCACCATCATCTGCCCAACTTTTCCCTGGATCCCCACAGAGACAAAGGCAGTTGCAAGAACTTCTAGCTATTACCTCTGTTCATCTTCTTTGCTGTCTGAAGAATAGTGAGAGATGTATGACAATAAGCACTGGAGGGCATACATTTGGGAGGCCAATGCAGAAAACTAGAGGTTCCCAGGCACTGAACCCTCTCTCACCACTCACATTCATCCAATTATCAGTTACCAGATACCTAATGAACTTTCAAGCTTTGCTTTCCTTTCCCCCTGCAATGATCTAGGCGAGACTCTCAATGTTTCTTTCCTGAAACATTGCAGTAGAGATCGGTGTTGACTAACTCGACCTCTGGTTTTACTCTCATCTCTTCAAATCCATATTTGCTGTCAGAGCCAGATAAAGCATTCAAAATCACAAATCTGACCATGTCAAACGTTTCTCCTTAAATATTTGTCACTTCCCACTCTGCAATACCATGAATTGAATTGAATTACATGCTTCTTGGTGTGGTGGGACTTCATAATGTATTTGACACCAGAATTCCCTGACAGAGCTTGCTTTCTCTTTCCATGATGTTTCCCCAACCCAATTTCTCACAGAATTCACTTGCTTACTTTGGAACAGTCATAATCCTAAGGGAGCAGAGCTATCAGATAGAAGTGTAAGTTAAATATCTGATGGTACTGGGTTCACGTTTTGTTTTTCAAATTTTACCATGAAAGGAAACAATCTACAGTATGTTGTCTGTGAGAGGGTCATCAGTCACGTTGTTCAGCTGCCGTATTAAGTAACTTTGCAGCCTACATATGCGTGCTTCCTGTTATAAATGTTTTATAGTTTGTGTAAGGTTTTTTTCATTCCTTGCTGATAAAGATACTGAAAAGGATTAGACACTACAGCTGATAATAGCTTGAGTAGAGACATAACCCAAGTTTTCAAAGGAACTAGCACCTTTCCCATCAAACAAACAAGCACAAAATCTGGCACTGAGAAGAGGAGAGTAAATTTACTTAAGAACATTCTGAAAACCCTATGGCTCATTGCACTGTTTGTAATTTGTGTAGTTTTGGATATTGTATAAAGTAAGCCCTGTTACCTACCTTGTGATTTTGCTATTTTGTTGATGTAAGTTGGGAATCCAGACATTTCACAGGATAGCTACAACTGTGGGTAGACTAAGTAAACATGGACTCAGTGGTTTTCCAAGAGCTTGCCTTTGAAAAATGGGAGAAGCTAATCTTTGGTTCATATTTAAGAGGTGTTAGGATGATTAGAATGTGTCACCTGCCTATTTTTCTTATGAAAATGCATATTGACTATCACTAGGTCTCTGTATGAATGTGTGTGTGCCTGTGTGTGTGCACATGTGTGCACGTGCATGAGTGAGTATGTGTGTGTGTGTGTGTGTGTGTATGTGTGTATGTGTGTGTGTGTAACCATGCTTGTCTGTACTAGGATACTTAGGGACAGGAACAGAGTCTCTAATGTCAATCAAGTTTAAATGTTTTGTCCTAGAAAATTTAGAATAGAAAAGCAGGGAGGATTTGTTCTGTGACTATTTTTGAGGAGATGTGAACAAATACCAACTCACTCCAGACATGGCATTGATTGATGATATACAAAAGAAACGATTTTACCAAAGTTTATCTCAGTGAACCAGTGTACTTTTGGGATCGGCATACAGAGGGATTACTTATAGAGGGCTCTGAATTCTTGGTTCCAACCAGCTTGAATGGCTACTTGTAACACAGACTGTGGAAGGAACTTTTATGTCAGGAGAAGGTTAAAGCTGGTTTCATGAAATCTTTACTGCTCCATTATAGCCCATTAAACTAGGCTCTTGGAGAGGAAAATCTTCACTATTGTGGCCCAAGTTGTCCATACAGGGGAGATATTCAACTGTCTCCAGTATTCCTCCAAGCCCTTTCAATTTCATGCAGTGCACTAGCCATATTAATTAGGAACTGAGTTCCAATAGATATGAATTTATGTTGTATCAGAAAAGATAAATCACTTATTAATTACAAGGACATAGCTACACCAAAAAGTACCTATTTGCCTGCTGAGTACAAACCAATGTCTTTTGATTTGACAGCAAAGCTTCCATCTGAGTAGCCTCTTGCAGCACCTCAGAGCACTTGATCAGGCTCAACCCTCTCAATTGTTACTACTGATCAGCAGCTGGGCCCACAGGCATTATGAACTCAGCAATTGAGTTTCCACAGCTCTGGGAGGAAAAGCACTTTTCATTAAGTGAGCTATATTTGACCAGGGCACCAGGAAAAAGTGATCCTTCCGGCAATGTAGACAAGAGACTCCCACCTATGGTCCTTAACATTCAAAGTAAGGAAGCATGGCTTGAGAGAGGAGGGAAGGAAAGCCAGACACTTCAATGTGACCACTAGCTTTATCTTTACCTGGAAATATCTCTGCTTCAAGACATAACTGACACATCTTTTTGTTTCCATGAGACATTTTGGAAATGTCTTTCTTAAGGCTGGCAGCATCTCTGAGTTATTCAAGATCAGAAGTCATGTCCCCTGAACTTCAGGCTCTGAAAAATAGGCAAGCCAGTAAACCATACAGAATATTTGGTGCAAAGTCCTGCAGCTCTGAAGGATGAGTCATCTGCTTTTACCACCACTTGAAATAAACGATAATGGCTTGGCAGCCTCTTGTATATTAATAGCAATGTCATTTTACCTTCCTCCTGCTCTCTTTATTCCACATTGGAATTATAGATGGCAAAAGTGGTTTCAGAACTGATTGCCCTACCTTTTTTTTTTTTTTAACTACCCAGAAAGCCCAACAGTCCAAGATGCCCCCTGGACCCTGGCCAGATCAAGTTTCCCCAGTTATCTCCTGCCATAGTTCTTGGCTAAATTACCATTTTCAACTTCTCTGTAGCATTTAGTGCTGGAAACAATCAGAACTATTTCCTTGTCTGAATTGCCCATTTCCTGTTTTACAGCTATAAACTTCCCACAGAGAAATACTTCTCTAACTCTTATTATATGCCAGATGAGCACCTATGAGAAAGTGAGGCAGCACTGACTCTATTATATAGCAGAGGGATACACAAAAGAGGGGAGGTATTGGACCAGGGGAAGTGCCTTAAGAAAAGGAGCTCTGGCATGTACAGACCCCTTCCTCTCAAACCCTGCTACAAAGAGTAGAGGCTCAGTTCCATCTCTGGTTCATATTAGACTTAATTACTAAGTTTAAAGGGTTAAAAGAAGGGCTGGAGAGATGACTCAGCAGTTAATATCACTAGCTGCTCTTCTAAAAGATCCAGGTTGGATTGTCAGCATCCACAACTATCCACTTTTGACCTCCACAGGCACCAGGCAGGCAAGTGGTATATAGCTATACATGCAAGTAAAACCCCTCAGTCACATAAAATTAAATAAATCCTTTAAAAGAGAAACAGAATCTTGGATGTCTGATATAAAAAAGCCCTTCCTAGATGTAGTGTGTTTACTTTGCTCATGAGATGGGTCACTTTCTGGGGCTTATGAAACATGGAAAAAGATAACCTGCCCTTTATGTGTACCTGTCTGCTGTTGAATCTGAGGCAGGGGTGAGTGTTGAGGCAGTGTTTCTGGAAGCCCATGTAACTGTGGATTTAAGTCTCCATAGTGTTTATTAGGGATCTATTGAAATTCTCTCTTCTGTTTGCCACAGACTCTGCGTGTTCTTTAAAATTACTTTGAAGAAGAGAAGAGAAGATAGGAGTGCTGTTAATCATGCCCCTCAAATCACCAGCTCCAGCAGCTCTTCTGTTTGCCTTCCACTGCTCTCTGTAGCTCACACACTCACATTCATTATGCTTCAGGAACTTTTCTGTCACTCCTATTGGTCCTGAGCCCCTTCATGACTTCCAAAGCTCCCAATAGCTAGCTTACCAGCACTTTGCTGTGTGAGACAAGTGTTTCCACCCTCACAGCTCAACTCTGAATACTGCTTCTCTGCCTCCTTGTCAGAATGTAGCTTTAGCTCCTCTGTGCATCACTTGAATGGGCATATTTCTCCACTTCCCCCTCCACATGTCCTTCCAAGTCACTTCCATCAGCATTTTTTCTCTTGTTTCCATGCTTCTACACACACACACACACACATACACACACACACACACACGTGGGGTGAGTGTGAGTGCACATCTTTAAACACTTTTCTTGCGTGGACATCCACAGTGTATGCATGTCATTAGCTCCAGTGGTCAATTTTTAGTACTAGATAACTCTCTTGTACTGTACCTTTCATGTTTTCATCAGCTATTTGAACCAGCATTTGCCCTACTGCTTCATTGCAATAGCTCATGCAAACTTCCCTAATGTTCTCCCTGTTGACCAACTCAATGGTCAGTGTTACCCTTTGTCTAACTAATACATGAATGAAACTGTTAATAGGCTAAAAATACCTTCTACCGCTATTTTCTGGTGACCCTTAGTCTCCGTAACAGACATGTTTCTTCTCTTTTGTAGGCTGGACCCAACAGCCTGGAGTATTTTAGTGGTTCGAATGCTCCAAAATATAGAATCAAGCTTTACACATATCATTTCCACTTTCTGGGAACATGCCCTTGCTTGCAGTATATATATGGATCTAGACTTTTATTTCTTGGCCAGACACCTCCTGGATACTGATAACAAATATGCTTGCTTTGCTACTTACCAGTTATTCCCTAACACTGGCAATGATAAGAATGGCAAATGATTGGTTTTGCTGCACACTGACCACATGTGACACACTACGCAATGCTTCATGAGGCCATGAGAAGTTGAAAGTTGTCAGCGGCCAAACCTGTGAGATGCTGAGAGCCAAACCCATGAAATTACCCGCTGTCAGTTAAGGTGCAAGGTTAGAAAGCACAGGGCATTTGCGGTCTCGGGTCCCAGAAATTGAAAGAAAGTCTGGTATTTCCTGAAAACCTGTTACAGTAGTGGGTTGGCCTTGGGCCATGTGTAACCTTCCCACCTGCCTGTCTTTTTAAGCCGCTGTCCTGAAATAAACTTCGAGAGCTTGATCAGAATGCACAACTTGCTCTCCTTCCTTGCTGTCTCTTGCCCCCATTCGTCCGTACCCTCCTTAGGTTCACGTTGATGATCCTGAGGGCCGGGGCAGAAAGTGTTCTAAATCTCATCTTGACACACATGTAGAGCCCAGAAATGCTAAATTAATTTATTTGTGAATATTTAGCTAGCATCTGTTTGGAGGTCTAGAATTCGATCCCTGTCCACACTATCTGCAGCAGATGCTTGAGCACTGTATGATACCATCTCTGTTTCCACTGTCAGGCTACATATTCTGAAGCCCAAATGTCTTCTGCTTGACCCTTCATTAACCTCAATCATATAGATTATACTTTCTCTAACTCAGTACTCTCAACTGTCTCCATCATCTTGGTCTTATGAAATCCCAAGTAATTAACAAGCTAAGGGTCTTTCAAGATTTGTGTGAACTGGTGTTTTCCCCTTAGTATAAGATGGAAAGCATGCTGTGTGTGCTACAGTTGGATCCATGCTAGGGCAGGAACACACAGGCTTTAAAACTAGCAGCTCTGGTTTCATCTTTAAATCATGCACATAGCAAACAGGACACATAATAGTTTGATGTTTGTTATTAAATTTGATAATTCACAACTGACGGGGGTGCTTGCTGCTATTCTGATCAATGGTTAGTTTGGTTTAGTTATGAAAACACAGCTGCTATGTGAACATTTTGTTTAGATGTGGCTTGAATAATAAGTTTTAGAACAAATAGCCAAGAAGAGAAAAATATGCCTCCACACACATACACACTACAACCTAAGCAATAAATGTACATTTTTATTTCTAGTGGAGCATTAGAAAGTACAATGCAATCTAGGAAACTGTTTTCACAGCAGTAACTAAAAGCTCTTCTTTCATCTCTCATGTCCCTATTTCCGTGGTGGCACCCTGGTCTCCTGGGAAGAGCCTTCTCCCCTTTGTCTACACACAGTCTAATGAACTGTTAGTCTTATCTATTAGAGATCCCTATAGCTCTCTTTGTGATTCTTCCATCTTTTTCTTTCTTGAAGTTCCTCTTGAAGGACACTTCTGATATGTAGTGTCTTTACTGGATACCCTTCTGAAACATCCCTGTTGCCCACAGGATAGCATGCAATCTCTTGGCAAGATCCAGTATTAGCAATAGGTTGGCCAGCCTCCCAATCCACCTTACTTTCCCACAGTTACTCTTTGCACAAACACTTTCTGGCAAATTCCTCCTGTTTCTTTGTCAACCACTGCACATTTCTGTCTCGAATTCCCTAGGGATGCCCATCTCTGCACTTTGGCAGCTTAGAAGCCTCTCTTCTTGTTGTGATAGGCACAGGCCTATGAAAAAGAGTCTTCCTGGGATCACTGTGGCTCTCTTGAACCTTGGTCTTATATTTAAAATCTCCAAGTTCCTTCTAGTAGCCTAAGCTTTATACATACATAGGTCAAGATGGTATATGAGTTCTTTCTGTATATTTGCTTGTCACCCAGTCTAGGACCTGGTAAAGATTACTACATAGCAAACATTTGAAGGACAAGGAAACAATAATAACTGAGTAATTTGCGCAAGTCCTTGTAACTATACTGTAGATGTGATTATGAGAAAGTTGGCAAAATGGCTAAACTCAACCTGTAAACTCAACTTGTAATAATCTCTGATGGGGGAACCTAGAGACTGGTCTATTTTGACTACCCAGGATTCAGTCATTCTTATAGTGAATGGGGCCTAGTGGTCACCAGAGCATATTCTAGGTCCAGGAAAACCAGATATATCACTTCAAAGGGTCAAGGAAAATGAAACACAGGGCCACATGTTTAGAAGTTCTTAAGTAATTTAAGATGGTGACAGCAAAGTACTGTAGAATGTTTGGGTTAGCCCTGTAAAATTATATGGGCCACTTGCTGACCATCGTGGTTCTTCCAAGGATCTATGAATCAGGAGGGGTCTAAAAACATGCTCTGTAGTCATTTCTCCTCTGCTGCATCAGAGACTGAATCAGGGGGGACTGGTTCTCAATCCCCCTAATGCTGCAACCCTTTAATAAAGTTCCTCTCCTTGTGGTGACCCCCAACCATAACATTATTTGGTTGCTAATTCAGAACTGTAATTTTTGCTACTGCTATGAATCATAATGTAAATATCTATGTTTTCTGATGGTCTTAACCCCTCAAAGAGGTCATGACCCACAGCTGCTGGGCTCAGTGGTACTAGGCCACACAAAGCTTTATGCAGACCAGTAAGAAATATTTGTTCAGTGCCTTCTGTATGCCCAGAGTCTTCTAACTTTCAGGCATGTAGTTGGGAAGCTGAGAGATGTGTGTGTGTGTGTGTGTGTGTGTGTGTGTGTGAGAGAGAGAGAGAGAGAGAGAGAGAGAGAGAGAGAGAGAGAGAGAGAGAGAGAGACACCAAGCTTACTTCAGTGATGAAGACCCACTCACTATAACAAGCTCAAAAGCAATGCCTGGGAAAATACACAGAGAGCAATGCTCTGAACATGACAAAGCAGAGGCACGCAATAGAGAATGCTGCACAGGGTTTATTAGATTAGTGAGCTACAACAAAACCTCTCCATAGAGCCTTCAGGCCCACAGTGCTTTCTAGAGCAACAGGTAAAGGAGGATGTTGCTAATGTCCAGTGAGAGCTTGTCATGCAAATATCTGAAATCAATTTGAAGATTCTATGGTAAATAAATAAATAAATAAATTTCCAAGGATGCTGGAGATTCTTGATATGCTGCCCTCCCCCTAACAGACTTTCTCATTTCTTCTGGTATTCTCTGGAATATTCTCTAAGAAAAAATTGCCTGCCCTATTGTGGAAAGACATTTTTGAAAGCCTCTTCTGACACCCAGGCCCCAAGGCTGAACAGGAAAGAATGTTGAGTCAGTATCCCTGTGGGATTGTCTTCCAGTGAATGCCTTTATCTGATCCTCTGCTAGTGACTGTTCCCTAGTCCCCTAGGTACCTATGGAATTGACCTGTAAAATGGTTCAGACCAGAGGTTACTAGGTAGAACCCCTAAGCATCTCTTGTTTCCTGCACCAAGGGTGGTACTGAGTTGTCTAGCTTCCTTAGATGTTCTCTGAAGGACTGGAGGGTGTGGAGTGAGACCAGGAAAAATCAGTGAGGCTGGGGGAAGATGTGGAGAGCCATGGGGCTCAACAGGTTGTAAGGAAGAACACAAGGACCTCAGAGCTCATCAAGGGGTCTGGAAGGTGAAGCAGCAAAGTACCTGCAACGCCCACGCGTGACTTCTCCCCGCCAGTGGAGGCTCCCCAGGCCACAACCGCTAGCGCGTTTTCCCTAAGCCCTGGGCCTCACGCTGCAGGCTCGCCTCCTCCTTACTCCTCCCCCCCTCCCGCCCTGGCTGTCTGGCTGCGCCGCAGTGCTGGCGGCTGGGGGCCTTGGCGACAGGGCTCCCTCCTCTCCACTCCCCGCCGCCCTCCCTAGCCTCGCTCCTCGCTGCCGCAGCGATCACGTCGTCGGAGATTTCCATCGGGGCTCAGGGGGCGGGCCCAAGGTGCGGAGCGCGGCTGGGGCGGGGCGAGTGGGAGGAGTGAAAGTTGGAGCCCAACAAAACCCTCCACCTCGCTCTGAGCAGCCAGACCTGCGCAGCGACCTCGACACAGGTGGTCGTGCCAGGCACCGCCGAGATGTTGCCTAAAGTTCTCCTGATGCTCCTCAACATGTTCCTCGCCCTTCAGTGGAGGTGAGTCTCCATCCCGGGACCCGGGAGCCTTCTGTGCCCAGCAGGCTTCCGGGACCCCCGGGGCCCCTTGTGCCCAGCCAGGCCAGCCTGGTCCCTTGTCCCTTCGACGCGTGCTACCTTCCCGTGGGGCCCCCTGTAGGACAGGCGTCCTGGGCTGAAGACAGGGAGCCCGGGAAGTCAGGTGGGACTATGCTCGATCCATTGGCGTCGTGGACTCCGGCTGGCCCTCAAAGCCCTGGAGCGGTCGGCCAGGAAGCAAGAGCACCTGGTTCCCTCTAGTAGTCTGACACAGGCAGAGGGGAAAGGGCGCGCAGAAACCGCTGGATCTAGCGCTTACAACTCAGGGGCTGTGCTGGGGACTTTGGGAAGGTGGCTCCTCGGCTGGGGGGAGCTGAAGTGCCTCGAAATGTTTTAATGTTTCCTAATCTATTCACTCGTGCTCACATTTTTTTTTTCCCTTTTTCGGAGCGCCTGCTAGTACCAGGCACGATGCCAGGCAACTCTGACTTTACTTGCTTCCCATCCCGTTCCTCTTTTCCCTTCCAGACTCAGGCAGGAACCTGAGCCTTGCTTATCTAAGGGCTCCCAACCCACCTACCTTCCCTTCCCCTTCTCACCCCAAGGTACCCTGCTTGGTCTTAGGGGCAAACCTGAATCAGAGGCCAGGAATGTTTTTCTTTTCTGAGGTCTGTGGTTTGTGGCCTGGATTTCAAGCCCCCTCCCTTTTTCTGATTTCTCTTGAGCAGTCAGCCTCCCTCCCTTAAACCCCTGACCCTAGGCATTTTTAAGAAGGGTGTCCCTAGGACTTCTTGGCATTTAGGGTGGAAGATGACTGTTTTGTGTGTGTTTTTAATTGGAAACTGTTTCTTTTGGGGTGTGAGCTGTCACAAGTTCTTAAGCTTCCTGATCTGTCGAGGTTTCTAGAAATCTCCATGGCACTGGGCTTCTGTCTTCTCATTTGTTTGTTTTGAGGACAATGTGTCTTCTCCCACCAACCCAGGTTATATAGCTCCTGGGGAGGGATATGTGGATCCCTGCTGGCTTTCTGGTACCCTAAGGTGAGGCTGGCCTCAGAAGGGTCTTGGTAAATGCTTATAAATGTATACTAATAATTTCTTGCTATTCATGTCCATTTAGATGGGATTTTTTCTGGGACAAAAGATGGCGGAGGATAAGGGAGGGGGCGTGAAGAAGAAGGGAGGGCTACAAGAGGGAAAAACAGCCCATCCGGCGGGAAGGGGGGGGGCGATGGACAGAAACTGACGTGCTCACACTGTCAGCATGGCAACCTGTGATGTCAGGAAAGGGGAGGTGGCAGTGGAGCGTGTTGGGCCAAACTTCGATTTGGTTCATGCTCAGCTTCAAATCAGGTGTATGGTTTTGAGCATAGCCCTTTTCTCATATGGGTATCAGTTTGTCCAACAATAAATTTAAAAGGCCAGCATATTTGAGAAAGAAACCCAGGGTCTTCTTCATGCTCCTTTGCTTCCCTCTTTAGTCAGATTTGGAAGGTGGTAGTGCAGAGCTTCAGTCTCATCCAAAATTATCACATCTGGAGGGCTGTGGATGTCTGAACAGCTTCCTTGGAAAATCCCACTCGTCCATTGTGGTTTCCTAGGGTTTCTTCTAGCCTTGAAAAGGAGCTTAGTGGCTTTTTGGAGATGTGTGTGTATATCCAGGAGCTTCTTAACCCCAGAGGTCTCAGGGTGCGGCTATTTGTTTGTTTACACTGGCAAAATCAAACTGAAGGATCAAAGCAACCTCCACTCCCCCCACATCATTTTCCTTGTAGGCCTAGTAGAGGATCTCAGATCCCTGGGGATGTTGGCCTATGGAATTAGCCTCTAGATGCCTAGGAAACTTGAAAAGCCTTAGGGAAGAAGACATCATCTAGATATGGCATTTGAAAATAGAAATGCTTTTCTGAATCGCAGTTTTTGCTTAACCCAGTATGGGAATTAGCCATTTCAGAAATGAGAAATGGCACCAGCTTAGCCTATCTGTATGCCAATTATACTATTCTAAAAGCTCAGAACACTGTAGAAAAAGAAAAAAACCCAACAATTTGATGCCCAATTGACAGTCCCCTGGTCTGCACCACAGGAACCTGCTCACCTTAGTCTGCTGCTCTTATTTTTAGGGATTGAGTTGCCTGGTGGCTTTAAAATACCATTTTAAAAGTGTAATATACAAATATGAAAACATAGCAATCATAAATGAACAACGGCTCAGTGAATTTTCATAAAGTAAACATGAGCAGGTAACCAGAACCTAGATGATAAGGAAATAATTGACCTGTCCCCAAGCATCACCAAACTTAAAATCCTCCTAAAGGAAACCACTCTCTTGCCTTTCAATATCAAATGTTAATTGGTGCTGAGAGTTTTTTCAAAAGCTTTTAATTGTATTTTTTCAAGTATATGTAGCAAACTAAATATCCATATAGTCACCATCAGCCTTAATATTAATGAATGAATTAATGGTCACTTGTTTTCTCTACCCCCTACCAACCACTCATTCACTCTTTCAACTTAGTTTTTAATATAAATCTTAGACATCATATCATTTTGTAAATATTGTAGTCATTAAGGACTTCACCAATAAAAATATTTAAGAATGATTTGTTCATGCTCCAGTTCCACAGTAAGTGTTCAAATCTCTACTATATGCTTTTCTAATTTGATTTTAAAAATCAGGACACAACTGTGATTCACATATTATGGGTATGGTGACGTTATAATGCCTTTTTACTGAATTAGAACCCATATACAGAAACGTGCTCAAATAATAAGCATACAACTGATATGTCAGAAAGTGACCACGGTGGTGCCTTTTATCATTGCTTCTCATAGCAGATGGATTTTAAAGTGTTTTTATTGTTAGTAGTAGTAGTAGTAGTAGTAAGAGGAGGAGGAGGAGGAGCAGCAGCAGCAGCAGCAGCAGCAGCAGCAGCGGTTTTGTTGTTGTCATTATTGGTCCTGGTACCCAAGATGGTCTCCTATTGGCTATCCATTTCCTCATTGAAGGAAGCCATGAAGTGCTGCTCTGTAGTCTGCGTTCTTCCACATCATAACCTTGATATGGGTAATATAAAACCATCCCAGAATTTTTCAGCCCTATATGCTTCCAAGCATTTCTCAGTAGTCCTGGCCTTTGGCCTGCCCCTTCCTCTCAGGTGCTGTGGCTCTGGCAGATGTGAGGCTGAGGTTAGTAACAGCAGCTGATTGGCCAGAGTTCACAGAAACCATGCCCACCTACTTGCTTTCACATGAAACAGCCTTTGAAAATTTAGCCATTTGTTGTTGACCATCTTAAAATAAAGAATTATGAAAGAATTGCATACAAAGTCTCCAAAGAGCAATACAATTTAAAAGGAATTATCGAGTTTATCTGTTAGTGCCTCCTCGTTTACTATTACCACTCACTAATTAAGCCTTGTGGTGTAAATATTTTGTTTTCCTTCTGCCCCAAAAGGCATCAACCCTAATCATTAGTGATTGGAGGCTAGAGCTTATTATTTTTTTTTTTTTTTGCTTTTATATTCTAGGGTTGGACCTCATATTAAACTGGAGAATAGACCCCCTGCCCAAGATAAAGTAGTCTTCGGCCCTCAGCCTCAGCCTGTACCACAGCCTCTGACTCCACATGAACCTCCTGCTGGAGATGATGTAGGCTTCAGCCCTCAGCCTCAGCCCCAGCCGGAATCCCCTGTCCATGATGATGTAGTCTTTAGCTCCCAGCCCCAGCCTCTGCCTCAGCCCCAGCCTATGCCCGAGCCCCAGCCTCAGCCAGAGCCTGAGCCACAGCCGCAGCCACAGCCACAGCCACAGCCACAGCCATTGGCTGGGCGCCAGCCTCTGCCCCAGCCCCTGCCTTGGCCCCTGCCTCAGCCCCAGCCGGAGCCTGAGCCCCAGCCTCAGCCTGAGCCCCAGCCTGAGCCCCAGCCAGAACCCCAGCCTCAGCCTCAACCTCAGCCTCTGGCTGGGCGCCAGCCTCTGCCCCAGCCTCTGCCTTGGCCCCTGCCACTGCCCCTGCCTGACCCCCAACCTGAGCCTCAGCCTGAGCCCCAACCCGAGCCTCAGCCGGAACCCCAACCTGAGCCCCAGCCGGAGCCCCAACCTGAGCCCCAGCCGGAGCCTCAACCTGAGCCCCAGACCCCAGGCCAGATCCAGGCTGGGCGCCAACCCCGGCCCAGACCTCAGCCTGATCCCGAGCCGGAGCCAGAGCCGGAGCCGGAGCCTGAGCCTGAGCCTGAGCCTGAGCCCCAGCCGGAGCCACAGCCACAGCCGGAGCCGGAGCCTGAGCCACAGCCGGAGCCAGAGCCCCAGCCTGAGCCTGAGCCTGAGCCTGAGCCGGAGCCCCAGCCTGAACCCAAGCCGGAACCCCAGCCGGAGCCAGAGCCTGAGCCTCAGCCTGAGCCTGAGCCCCAACCGGAGCCTGAGCCCGAGCCCCAGCCTGAACCCGAGCCCCAGCCTGAGCCCGAGCCCGAGCCCCAGCCCGAGCCCGAGCCGGAACCCGAGCCTGAGTCAGAGTCGGAGCTGGACCTGGAGCCGGAACCTGAGCCACAGCCACAACCACAGCCACAGCCACAGCCACAGCCTGAACCTGAACCTGAGCCCGAGCCCGAGCCCGAGCCGGAGCCCGAGCCCGAGCCAGAGCCCGAGCCGGAGCCCGAGCTTGAGCCCGAGCCTGAGTCAGAGTCGGATCTGGACCTGGAGCCGGAACCTGAGCCACAGCCACAGCCACAGCCACAGCCACAGCCACAGCCACAGCCACAGCCACAGCCTGAACCTGAGCCGGAGCCGGAGCCAGAGCCAGAGCCAGAGCCGGAGCTGGAACCAGAGCCCCAGTCCCAGCTGGAGCATCAACCTAGTGGAAAGAAGCTTCCAGCAAAAGAAACAGAACTCACTGCTGATTGCATGATTGAACGCCTAGGTGGGAAACTGGCAAGAGTGTCTCGAATCCTTAACACCATCCTGAGCAACTACGACCATAAACTGCGCCCTGGCATTGGAGGTGAGTTAATGGAAGAAAGCCTCCTCCTGTCCTGAAGGAAAAGCAGGTTTTCTATGTAGTTGTAGGCAGAGTATGGATTATAGATAAGGTACCACATACAGACAGAACAACTGCTGCGGATCCACCAGGTAAGACACAATGGCTCCTCTAGGTTAAGAATGCCATGGACCTTGGTCAACACTTTTCCATTCTTTTGCCCTCAGTTTTTCCAATTCTAAAATAAGATGAATGATTTAAAGATATATGCCTAGCCCTTGTAGTTCATGAGCTAGGACTTTCCATAGAAGAACAAAAGAAATAGGATTGGCCCTCTTCCCTCCTTCGATGACTCCCTGTTTGATGTCATGACTCTATGTGACATTTACCCTGTACTATGTCTATGTCTTACAGAGAAGCATACTGTGGTCACTGTTGAAGTCTTTGTCAACAGCCCCGGGCCTATTTCCATCCCAGACATGGTGAGTACAGAGTTTTGATGACAGTTTTTCCAAACTGGACACCAAGGGTGCCACTTACTCTTGCTTTCTGCTGTTTGGGTTACTAATACAACAGGTAGGGGCTTGTTGTTTGGGAGTTCAGGTGGGGATTTTTAACCCCAATTAACTTGAGAGCATGAATGGAAAAGGTAAGTCTTTTGCTGCCTGAAGAGGACCTTTGGGATTTTGACTCTAATATTCACTTTTTCATTCAAAATAAAAACAATAAAAAAAATGTAAATATCACAGTGGAATGCCTGTCTTTTGTCTGATTATTGGATGAACTTGAATCTATAGTTGATATCTCTTGCTGTACACCTATCCCTATAATTCTGTCTTAGTCCTTTTGTCTCCTTCCCTTTCCTGTTATCAATATGATCCCCAGTTAACTTCCATCATCTTTGATCTGAAATATATAAATGTTTTCCTGCCCAGTGCTACTGAGCAAGCTTCCTCGGTAATGTGCCTCTTGTAATTATAGTTCAAACGCACGATCTAGCAAGCTATAACGCTGTTCTTTTTCATGCCATTAAAGTCCACAGACTATAACCACACTATAATATGCACATTTTTAAGACAACATTGTACCTCAGAGCTGGACCTTTGTGCAAGTTCAAGATGCCATTGATCTACTCATTCAGGGTCCAGCTCACAGCATCTTGTTCAAGGCAACTTCTCTGACTCACATAGTAACTAATTGCTCCTGTCATACACCATGGCCCTCTCTGGGCACTCACATTTTTCTGAATTACATATAGTTTATCTTCCCTAGTATATTTCATAATTAATTGTTTTTACGTTAGTCTTGCTCTTTCTGTTATGGAATCCTTGATGCTAAGAATGTAGTATATGGTAGCTCAAAAATGAATTACAAAAGATGCTCTGCAAAATTCAGATGTGCAGTATTTGACAAAGGTTGTAGTAACCAGTTCTGTAATAGCACTAGGCTCGGTTTAACAACCGTAATGACACCTAATAAGCACCATGTGATCCAGAGCTCAGCAGCTGATGTTGAGATGGGTGGTCCTGATGGATCCAGAGGTAAGTAACCTTGATGGGAATCAAGCTGTGTACGTAGACTGGGTAAAAGCCTGGCTCACAATGGTTTTGCTCTTTCTCTTTAGCAAACTGACTGGTTCCTTCGTTAAAAAGATGCCCACTTTCACCTACTTTTAGTGTTGGCTGAATTTCATAGGCTAATAAGTAGGAGAGATCACAAACATTGATAAATACAGCAAATGTTCCTAAGTTACTTGGCTCTGTATTCTGGATGAGTGTCCTATAAAATCAAAAGGCAGTACAAAATTTCTCAGGCAATTTGTGTAGGTCATAATTTGGGGGAACTAGTTTTAATCATCTGCAAGAATCCTTGTGGCAGCAGACCATTAGCCCCACTTATAGTACATAAATGCACGATCTCTCTTTGTTCAACACCTATTAATCCTGCTAGCACCAATCTTACCTGAGCTTCTAGGAGTACTTATACCCAACAAGCCCTAAGTATTCAGTCTAATCATCCAGAAGTCATTCAATTTGATATCAGACACAGAACTAGTTCACTATGGGAACAAGAGCATGACTTATTTAACCAATAAGTTGGTATTTTTTAACCTTCCAAAATTTTAACCTTATATTTATTATACATAATCTCTCCCAAGAAGTTTCAGCTTCTACACAATTCCATATCATTTAATAAAACAAAGGGTGAACCCCTGTTCTTGTTTAGCCTGCTTTCCTCTAATTCATTTGCTGAGGAGAAAATATGTGTCTACCACATAGCCACAGATCATGACAGTGTCATGGCACGGATTATCTCTGTTGTTCTTTGTGGCAGCAGAAAAGTCTCCTTTTCTGACATCAACATTTGAAGCAATTGATGGGCTCAGCAAGGTTTCTTGGTTAAAGAGGTAGCAACTCAGTCAGTGGAGTTGGTTAACTGAGTATTTGGTGCCAGTCACTTGGGCAGGTAGAATAGTAGAGAGAAACCTAAAGCCATTGCCTGTACATTGTAATCAAATGTTTCTATTCATTCCTTGTTTAACTCTGAAAATACCCAGTCTGACCTTAAAAGGAATGACCAGTCTAGATAAAACTTCCTGGTCATAGCATTCCCAGTTGCTAATGCTGGCTTTTACTATCGTAATTATTGAAGGTGATTCTAATTAAGCCAATTCTGAAATGCCACATTTCTATTTCAGCTAGACAAAAAGAGATTCATCTCTAGTTGCCTGTCAAACTTAATCGCAAACCATTAGTTATACGTTGATGTATGAAGAATTTATAATTGGTATCTTCTTAAACAGCAGTGAAATGTTTGTTTTGAACATTGTATAGCAGACCTACAGCGTGGCTGGAGGAGGGAAGATTTCTCATCAACCACCATACAGTTCATATGCTGAGATACGAATGAGACTTTGTCAGTTACTGGGAAGGTGCAAATTCTTTGAAGGCTCTTTGTGAGAGTACATGGGGTAGGACAGGACAAAACAGGACAGGACAGGACTGGACAGGATCAGGAGCTCTGCCATTAACTGCTGGCTTTTCTAGTTCATTGTGGTAAACACTTTGCCCTTTACTTTCTTTTCTGGCTACCAGTAGTTTGATGGCTGCTTCAGGCACCTATTGCCTCAGAGTGTAGTAAAGGCCAGCTGGGATTTTTGTTCCTTCTTCTCAGAGGATGTTAATGCCCTTTAGGGTCTGGGTTTCTGTGACCAGTGTCTAATTTATGATGAACAAGTATTCTATCACTCAAGTATATCATTGACCCCTTTTTGCAAACTTTTTTTTGAGGCAGGGACTTACTCTGTTGCCCAGGCTGGCTTTGATTCAGTCTAGCTCAGGCATAACTTGAACTTTTCATCCTCCTGCCTCAGCTTCCCAAGTATCTAAGATTACAGAACTGTGTCATGAGGCTCATCTGATACTTATTTTTGGTGCAAGTGAAGGCAATGCCAGGGTAAGGTTGTGGTAAAGGCACTAATATGGCACTAGTATGGCACCACTGGCTGTGTGATTTCGAACATCTTCTCTCTCCAAGTCTCAGTTTACCTACTTCTAAAATAAATTAGACAACCAGCCTTTAATTGTGCATAGCTCTGGTGCTTGTTTCAAACTGATTACAGTTGTATTGCCATCTGTGTGTTGCCCTACAAGCATCAGCCACATGAACTTGCTTCTTGTGCTTCCTATTTAAACATTCTTCTTCCTATTAAACATTCTTCTTGATGTTACAGACAGTTTATGGGAGCCATAATATATAGAGACCACATAATCATGGACCTCTCTATTCATGCACACACACTCTTCAGAGGTTATGGGCACTTATTTGAAAGGAAATATAAAACAAAACACAAACATAATTCTCCTTGTTAAAAAAAACATGACAATAGATAGACATTTCTTTGTGAATCAAATCATTTCATTTTAAAATATAATTCTGGGGAATGAATGGTTGGGATTAATTAATAGCTGTGCTCCATGAATAAACGCTCAAAGGGAACCTTTCCATTGTACAATGAGTTGTGTGTTTATACAGTTCTGAGGACTTTTGAGCTGGGATTTTTGATTTGCACTGTAGGAGTTGAAAGTGTGTTGACCTAGTAAGAGTAGCAGCAATGTCCTATGTAATTGTAATGGAGCACTGAATTCAGCCATCCTGTGATTCACTATAGCCCAGGAGGTTATTGATGAATGTGCTACCTATTTGAGAATATTATTTTCTTGTCAGAACACAACAGTGGAAAATTCCTGCACCCAAACATATATTGCTTTCCTCTTTGTAATCCTAGATGGATAAAAGCCTAGGGATATGTCAATGGTGCAAGGCCTTTGTCTATTGCTAGAGAGGAGAGGCCACAGTGTCAGCTATGGATGGCAGCAGAGCTGTTTGAGGGAACTTCCCAGGAAAATGAGGCAGAATACTTTTAAGTTTGAGATGATCCCGGGCTTTGTAATAAGATCCCATATCCAACAACAAAAGAAAACAAAACAAAAATGGTGAAATGCCACTTTTGATGATGGATTCTCCAGAATAGGATTTAGACTTGCTTTGAATTCTTCTGCAAGGCAGAAAGGAGTTTTCTATGAGAAAGTAAGAAACTCATTTACAACAACCGTTTCTACAGCTCTGAGCTGTGGAATAATGCTATTGCCCACTACATACTGTCGGCATTTGGCACCCTTAGATGTGCCAATCAAGAAGGATGTGATTGATTTCTTGGCTGTGGTAATATCTGAATCCCCTTCACTGCTGAAACTAAAAGAATTGGGTTAAAAAGAAGGTACTTCATCCCTGTTCAGCTTCTTGGGCCAGGTCCCATTAATTCTACCAGGCTGTCTTCAGGGTTCCATGTTAAGTACTGACAAACACCACATTTGCATGTGACTGTCTCTTGTCTACTTAGCCCCAAGTATATGGTTTTCTGTCCCTTCCCACCAGGAATATTCCATTGACATCATCTTCTACCAGGCCTGGTATGATGAGCGCCTTCGTTACAATGGCACCTTTGAGACCTTTATTCTGCATGGCAACGTGGTGAGCCAGTTGTGGATCCTGGATACCTTTTTTAGGAATTCTAAGAGGACCCAAGAGTATGATATCACCATACCCAACCAGATGGCTCTCATCCACAAGGATGGAAAGGTGTTATACTCAGTTAGGTATGTCAAGCCTTTAGTGTCTCACCTTCTAGGACTCTCTCATCTTCCAGAAAATTTTAGCTAGGGACTCCTAAGTAGATCTGTCATGTCACCCTGTGCAGCTTTTCTAGACCAGGGATCTAACCTCTTCCTATGCAGATATAGACACTGAGATCTTAAATAAGAGATACTGCTTAAAGACACATGCCAAGTGTTTTGGTAATCATGGGAGCTGTTATTTGCCCCTCAGTCTAGAAGATAGGTGCTGGCATGACTGTATTAGCTGGACAATTCCATCCCATGTGTGCACAGTATATAAAGACATGTCCATGGTGACAGAATTGTCCAGGCACAGTAGAAATACATCAGTTGGAAAAGTATTCAGGACTAGGCTATATAACTTGAATGCCTGGAAGGAGATGCCTGTGTCAGCAATATGGGATATGGAGGTGGTAGAAAGTAGCACAGGACTAGAGCACTGGATTGAACAAGAAAGAAAAATCAATCTAGGCTGGCTCATGTACTTCTTTGATGATGTAGCCTAGTAGTCAGATTTTAGAAGTTCTTCTTCCTCTCTTTGTTTCACTCCTTTGGGCTTTTTGTCTTAAATTCTACTGATGCCACTCATTAGAGGTGATACCTTGGTCAATGTTGAGTAAATACCTAAGTGTGAAGAGCCAGCCTAATGAGGCTCCTTTCTCCCTTCCAGGATGACCATTGATGCAAGATGCTCACTCCACATGCTCAATTTTCCAATGGATTCTCACTCTTGCCCTCTGTCTTTCTCTAGCTGTGAGTACCTTCTTAGGTTTCTGGGGATCCAGAGATATGCTGGGCCCCTCTTTTGCTTATCTTCCCTTTTACATTTTTCTGCTTCTGCTTTTTTCCTGTGATGGTGCCAAGGTTGCTATAAGCCTCCATTTTCCATCCTCACCCCTTTTCCTGCCAGCAGTGCTCTGTGTGCATTACTTTGGCTTTATGCTGAATTCTTCCCTCACCCTTGCTCTACCTTAAGCTAGTCACCTGCTTTTGAAGTGTATCTGAAATATGCCTGCTCCTCTCCATCTCTGCCTTGATGCAGGGCTTTAATCATCTTCTGCTTGGATTTCTGCAACATCTTCACTTTGAAACAGAATGTGTCCTAAGCTAAATTCATTGTCTCTTCCCAACTCCTGCCTCCAAAGCAAATGTGTCGCTTCTGTGTTGCATCATTGAGGGGTGCCATCATTAACCCAGGTGCCCAAGCCAAGAACTATGCTACCCCCCCATTGACCTCCTACATCTACTCAGTCCGTGTATCCTGTTGGTGTTCCCTCCAAATCTCTATTGATCTCACCTCCATCTCAGCATTCTGACTGTTAGCTTTCATTTCTCATTTCAAATCTGTTCTTAGCTGGCATGGATCAATTCTAAAATCCTTAAAATGAACCCCAAAGCCCTTCATGGCCCGACCTCCTGCTGCTTCCTGCTTTACAACCCATCTGTGAAATAGTCTCCCTAAAGTTTTGCTGTTTCCACATTCACCTTTGTGTTCTTCCCTTCCACCTTCTTCAACCTCATCTGTATCGAGAATGTTTATTTTCAAAACTTAAAGTGAGTGCCCCATGCTCTAGGACGTCTTTTTTGAACGTGTCCCCAAGTGATCTTTCCCTACTTTGCCAATTGTTCCATGGGTAGAAATTTTCAGAGCAACCCCCACACTCAAGCTCTATATGGCCTTACTCAGTGAAATGTGAATACTGGAGGGCAGGTTCACACCTTACTCAGCTTTGCATTCGAACCCCAGGGCAAATGTACTTATTGAATGCACTTCGACAACTCGGCCAGAGGCAGGGTCTCAAAACTGCTGAAGCCAAAGTCAAAAGTCCAAAACATGGCTCAAGCTAACGCCATGCTTGTAGGGCCCTCAACTTGGATTCCCAGGCTCATTCACTCCTCTTTTTCCACATTGATTTCCAGTTTCCTATGATGACCGTGAAATGATCTACAAGTGGGAGAATTTCAAGCTCGAAATCAATGCAAAGAACACTTGGAAGCTATTGGAGTTTGATTTTACAGGAGTGAACAACAAAACTGAAATCATCTCCACCCCATTTGGTAGGTGTGCAGTGGGAGCTAGAGCTGGGCAGAGTCTGAGCAAGTAGTACCAATAACTGGAATTGGCTATTTGTACAAATGCCGTGTAAAGAGCTCGTGGAAATACTATAAAGGACATCACTTCTCTCTCATACATGCTAAGCACTTACAACTGTTTGCAGAGGAAACTGAGACTTCTTAGCTATGTCTCAGTCTCATCTGCAAAGAAGTAAGTGCTTTGCCAAGCCCCTTGAAGGATGGGGTAAGTAGATATATTTTTGTAACCTTCAGTATGTTCATCTACCTTGGGTTTTAGATTCTTTGTATTCAATGTCTTTGTAATATCTCTGACTTATTTAGACAACATTGGAGAGGGGTATTCGTGTGATTTCTCCAAACTCTGAACCAAGTCAAGCTGGTTGAGTGGGAAGTAGAAGAAGCAGCTAGAATAATAATGGTAACTAGTGGGGTTGGGGAGTTTGCAGGGAGTTACTCAGCTGCAATGGCTGCTACAGTAACATTCTCTTAAAGGAGCAACTGGAAAAAGCACATATTTTTAGCAAAGGCCTCATAGTGGAATCAACATAAACATAATATATATATTTTAATTTTCTGATCTTGTTCCTGACAAGGACAATAGGGACAGATTCTGGGTCTCTTAACTTGTAGCTCCCGAATAGATGTGAGCATCTTTGCTTGTATTCCTAGGTGATCTGAATGAGGAGCCAAGGAGTCTTCCCAGGGTAGCTCTGAGAGCAACCCTGGATCTTCTTCACATATACTGACAAGAATGTGGATGGAGCAGATCACCAAGCCAGCCTTTTGTCATCTATTTTGCTTTGCTTCTGTGTGATGATGACATAAAAAAAAATCTGCTATGGCTACTGTCGGTCACTGGGTGAGGGATAGCTTATGCTCACCTGACTAAAGCTTTGCTTACACAGTACTAGGCAGGGGATGGGTGCTGCTTTTCCTTTTCCTGGGGCTCTGAGAAAGCCACTTTGCTTGCTTTGGCTTGAGATTCTTACTCTTCTACTAGATAACTATGAGCCTGCCTCTTAGTACTTCAGTTTGTCCAGATAGGTGAAGCCCCATCATCAGAACTGGCAGAAGAGAAAAGGCCCAGGGGCTTTCAAGTCACTAGTGGTTCCATTTAGTAGATGGTTTGTGCATTGTTTCAAAATGGTTCCCTAGTGACTACAAAGCCCCAGAGCCAGCATCATCTGTGAAGCAATGGCAGTAGGTAAGCAACATCTCTTGCTGTGGAGAAAGAAATAGGTCTTCTTTTTCTTTGGCTAGAGACTACTTATTCTGAATTCATAGTGTCTCTACTGTCAGATTTATTTTTGAGTCAGGTCCCAACTCTCCCAGTTTGACCCCAGGGCAGTTCTTTCTAGCTAGAACATACATGTACTCATTTTTTCAGGGCTTTGAATGCAGCAGTGCCCTGCAACTTGGGCCACCTTGAACCTTAGAGCAGAGTTCCTGCTTCAGGAGCTTCTAAGAAAGTGCAGCCTTGTCTGCAGTAAGTGAACCATCCTTCACTGGTGGCTGTTGAGCCTCTGAGGAAATCTTGCCATGATCAAGAAGTCAGCTTCTTGTGAGGAGATTATTTTCCTCCCTAGACAGTTCTTCCCATCAGAAAATTCTTCTTGCTCATCTAAAATGGGAGTTTCTGGAACATTTGCCCATAAGATCTAGTTCTTTTCCCCTATAACTACCTAGTTTACATTAATTGAGGGCACTCTTCCAAAAGTCAAGTGTAAAGATCTAGGGTTAACATTAGAGCACATGCTTGTATTCTATTGGAACTCTGCTCCCCAGTTCCTTTACTTCTCTTGTTCTTCAATGCTTTCTGTTCACCAGTCCTCTGGATAGTCTTTTAATTGTGTCTTTTTGACAGTGCAGTCCCCAACTATGATCTGGACAAAGCAGGTAAGAGCTAAAGCCATCTTTAATCCATTTTGTTTTGGTTTGACTTTCAGTCCTAGATACCTCTCTTCCATTCATTGATCATCAGAATGAAGGAAGCACATGCTAGTATCCTTCTCTTGTCAAATTTCTAGCTTTTAATAAATAAGAAAGTTTCTTCTTTAATCAGAATGAATAAATTTAAAGAATGAGAAACCCAACCGTACAATACATCTTGTGACAAACATATAAGGAAGTTTTTAATCACAGTCAAGACTCCAGGACAGAGGGACTAATAATTTGGTCATTCTGGCTAGTAGCATAGAATGGTCCCTGGTACAGTGCTAGAGGAATTCTAGTGTTAAAGATACTACTACTAAGGCAGGAAGTTTCCCACTGACCGTAAGCCATTTATTTACCTTTCTCTGAAGAACCCGAGAAGCTTTGCTCCTCCAAGGTCAAGTCTTCCAACACTAGGAGGAAAGGTTGATCTCAATCTGCACTGGCCCACTCAGACTTGCCAGGCAGGTGGTCTGTTTTCTGTGCAGTCTACAATGTAGACAGTTAGTGTTTGTGTCTGCTTTCCAAGGTTATTTTGACCATCGGTATCAAAAGTCACCGAGCAGCATTGCTTTCCATGTTATGCCAGGCTTGGTTGGTTAGGAGCTAAGCTGAATGCTTTATATGAGCTCTTCCTGGAAAGGACTTGAAAGTCTACTTAATTTAAAGTCACAGGTGGCTGTTGCATCACAGAACTGGAAATTGAGGGCTTAGCTTCACAGAAAAATCCATAGTTGAGTCAGTTTAATGTCTAATGACATATGGAGAGTAAAAGTGTTCCTCTGGGCAAACTAAGCATGGAGTCATAATATTATGAAGAGCATCAGCAACAGCATGAGGAATAGAATATGCAGCAGGAAATGCAAGTTTGATCAACTTCTGAAAGATCCATTGCTATCTAGAGTAAGTATAAGAGAAGATCATTATGCCCAAGTAAATGTGAAGGCCTATGGTGCCTTCTGACTGAGTATTCTGCAGACCTAACATCTAAAGCTTGACTGAAAAGTTCATATTCATCTAATTCTTCTATTTTTCTAGAACACTGAATTTAGGTTAAGGAGTAATAGATTAAGAACAAGGAGTTCAGAATTTACTTACCATGATAAATATATGTGCTATCTAAACTGGGAAGCAGTCCAATTAGTTTTGGGTAAGGCATTCATGTTGTGTGTATGCATATATATGAGTCAAATCCAGTTAAGTAAGTCTTAGACTCAAAATACATAGTGTAGACTTTATCGTGTAGCTCATATATAGCAGAATATGTCATACTTGGCTAAACCAAGTGAGCATGCTATGAGGGATAGCAGTGCAGATAATGTTCTGACATCACAAACTGTACATTGCATTTCTGTGGGTTGGAAAGTCTCAGCTAGCCATCAGCTATTAGGTCTTGATACCATGAAAGTAAAGGTTATGGGGTTGTTTTTTGTTTGTTTGTTTTTGCTTTTAACTTTTCTCTCACTACTGCTACTCTGGGAAAAACAGATTTTGGGAGAATGAATCAGTTAGCTGAAAGTAGGTTTACTAATACTCTTGTGCTGGCTTATTTCTCAGCTGGCCATGGGTCTTACAGTAAATTTCTCTGAGCTTCTACTGAGCTGCACTGAAATACTGTGCTTTATTCTAGAACTATAGAAGGGTTTCCCATGAGCTGGACAGTGGGATCCACGATATATGTGCCATGTTGGACATCAGGCCAGTACTGCAATGCAGTGGTATATTTGATGTCTTTCAGGTGACTTCATGGTCATGACATTCTTCTTCAATGTAAGCAGGCAGTTTGTCTTCATTGTCTTTCAAAACTGTGTCCCTTCTTCTGTCACCACAATGCTCTCCTGGGTCTCCTTCTGGATCAAGATAGAAGCTGCTGCCGCCAGGGCCTCTGTAGGTAAGAAAGTATGGTGATCTTAAATGTGGGCATATGCCATAGATTAATGTTGACCAAAGGAAATATTTGCCTTCTCCTGTTATCCTACAGCACTGTCAGGAGCTTAGCCCACCTTCATTCTTTGCTCTTATAGGGGTCAGTTCTGTGCTCACCATGGCCACACTGGGTACCTTTTCCCACAAGAATTTCCATGGTGTCTCCTATCTCACAGCTTTGGACTTCTATGTTGCAATTTGTTTCGTCTTGTGCTTCTGCACTCTACTAGAGTTCACTGTGCTCAACTTCCTGACCTACAATAATATTAAACGACAGGCTTCTCCAAAACTCTACCACGTAAGAACCAGGTGTTGGTATGGGAAGCAAAACTTTAGACTGAAAATAAGAGGGTTATGGCATGTGGGTAGCTAGCTTTCCAAGTGATGAGAAGTTCCCTGGGGTTGTAGAGGAAATAAACCTGGTGTGATGGTGGGAATCCCGGAGGGCCTAGAACTGGTGTGTAAAGTGTAGTTTCTAGGAAATTCTAGGTAAACTTTCCTCTTGACTCATATTCACTTGACCATTTCTTTCTCTTTTTCTTCTCTCTATTTCAGCTTCCAACCAATAGCCATGCTAATGCGCGTACTCGTGCTCGTGCACGCACTCGTGCTCGTGCTCGTGCCCGTGCACGCCAGCAGCAGGAAGTGTTTGTGTGTGAGATTGTCACCTATGACGAAAATGCTGAAGAGGGCTATCAGTGGTCTCCAAGATCAAGACCTCAGTGTCCCTGGAGGCGGTGTGGCAGAAGCTATGTGTGCTTCAGGGTTCTCAGAAAGTATTTCTGCATGGCTCCTGGTTGTGAGGGTGGCAGCTGGCAGCGGGGCCGCATCTGCATCCACGTTTATCGCTTGGATAACTACTCGCGGGTGCTTTTCCCCATTACATTCTTCTTCTTTAATATGCTCTACTGGCTGATTTGCCTTAACCTGTAGGCTCCAGTTGGTAGCTCATGGGGCAACCACCTCAGTTCCCCATGAGGGCCTAAGCCCCTTTGCCAGGGGAGTTGGGAGGCAGTAGCAATAGCAGCAAGCCTGAAGACAGTTTGTCTCTGCTGGTCCTCCTTCTGTTGGCCCTGTCACTCAGTCTTCTCAACAGCACTTCTCAAGTAACAGCCAACCTCTCCATTCTTCAAAGAGTATCCATGATGTTCAATGTGCCCACATTTGAGCAGATAAGCTAGCTCTCAGTTGTGTTTACAGCTACTGTTTTTCCCCAGGATGCCATGGTTCCATTTGTGGTGCTAAGGGGCCCAGCACAGGCTCAGCCCCAGAATGCACAAAGCAGCAGTACAGCAGAAGGAAGGTCCTCATCCTTAAGTTTTTAAGTCAGGCTATTAGATTTTTTTTTCTCCCTGCCCTCCCTCTCTTCACACACACACACATACACACACACACACACACACACACACACACACACACACACACACACACACACACACACACACACACACTACTATCTGTAGGAGGACAAGAGCCAGCAAGTGGGCCTATTTGGGAAAGTAACCAGGCGCTGCTGTGCCATCTCCTTCTCCCACCCCACCCCACTCCAGCCTCCATTCGCACTACCAATTCAGTTCCCTTCATCTAATGGGTATCTATTCTTGTGCGCAATGTTTGCAATTTCTGCTTTGTATGCCTCTTTCTTCCTCTTCCTTGATCCCTGTGATTCTTTCTGTAACTTCCCCAGTGACTTTCCCAGCCCTGATCCAGGTGCTAGGCTTTGTATCTCCCAGGAGTCAAGAAACCAAGAACACTCTGTTGAGCAACAGTCATTGCCTACCACTGATTGGTGCTCACCTCAGGCACAGTCTAACGGTTTGATTGCTTCCTTGGCCCCTGGACCCATAAGCCAGTCCACTGCCATCCCTGGGGCACTTATACAATTGCAATCAATTGAACTCCCTTAAATTTATATAAAATTTTCCCTTTGGCAAAGTACTTTGGACAAAACATTTCTATTTGGAATCTTGTTATAACCTCTTTGGGCACAGGTTGTCATAATGCAGATGGCAACCTTGAGACACAGATTTCTATCGGACTGTGGACATTTGTAGAAGCCAATCTGGAGCCCCCTGTCACCTATTAAAGTGCATGGCAGGGCTAGGCAACTCTGATCAGCACTACTCAATTTTATTTCTCTTATTGGCCCCCAGTGTCAAGGACTAGAGTTACAGGCCCCCTCAGCACCAGGCTTACTTCATAATTAGGCCTGAGGTGCTCAGACTGCTCCACAGGTTGAACTCCTGCCTCTAGTAACCCAGTGAGATGAATTTGTATATGCCCCAATGCTTGTATATGCTGAACAGAATCAGTGTCTGTATATTATGGGGATGGGTGGGGGTGGGAAATCCATCTGCTTATAGTCAACATCATCTGTAAAGGGGAAATATACGAATAAAGGTATCAGCAAGCATTCAAGGTGTAGCTGTTTCCCTTCCAGCCCCTGTGTATCTTGTTTAAAATTAAATATATTCTTTGACAATCTCAAATACCACACAGTATAATCAGATCATGGTCACTACACGGAGCCTCTTTATCTCCCTTCTCCTCCTGCCAAGCCAACAGTTCTCCTACCCACATTTTATGTGTATGTGTTGTGACTCATTAAATAACAAGGGTTGCCTGGCATGAACATGTCCTCTCGAGTGTGGAGGACTTCCCAGTAACTACATAGCTGCCCTCAGCAGGATCCCAGGAGCCCTTCCTTCACCCATGAAGAATGTTGACAGGTCCAATCTTGTGCCAAGCCCAGTATAGGTGTCCTCCGCTGTTGTGAGTTCATGTCATAGGCAGAAGCCAGCATTTCACAGCACTCACCCATCATTTGGCTCTCCACTTACTAGACATGTACCAAGTACCTTTCTCTTGTTAGTAAGGATGAAAGGGACAAAAGCACCAGAATGTGTGGCTGCCTTCAAACATTATTTGGCCTGCCTCCATCCCCTCCATGTTTCTTTCATAGTGCTTTTCATTCTAGACCCTACCCAGATGCCACAGAGTCCATTGATTCCACACATCCCAATGTAGAATCCTGGGAAGGACATTTTCTTTTGGTCATATAGCCCACCAGAGGTGGGGCCTGTGATATAATGTACCAGGAGTGGAGTGGAGTAGTATTTCAGAAATCTTAATACCCTTGCCCCAAGTAGAAATCATTTGTCAAGTTAGAGACCTAAGTTGTTTACCTCTCAAAAGTGGTTCCTGAGGGTGTATTGAGTGCTAGCCCTGGTGACACTTCTACATCCAGCAATAACAGGGACCCAGAGCAGACAAAAGTGTCTGTTAATGGTTGACATTTTGTCATAACATCCTTACTGTGATAGTCAAACACTTTTCTGTATAAGAAACTCAGCTTCTTGGGTGGGAAACATGACTCAGTTTGTAGACTGTACCTAGCATACACAAAGCCCCAGATCTAATCCCCAGTGTGACAAAAATGAAAAAGTGCCTATATTCCTACCTAAATGGTTAGGATATATTTGCTGATGTCCTAACCCACTGCAAATGACAAGTAACACGTGGAAAAGGGAGATGTTTCCTCCCTTTTGCTTTTTAATTAAGAGATACAGGGGGAAATGGTTGTCTGGCCCCTATGCAAAATAGGCATGCATAGTGCGAGCACACACATTTAAATGTGCTTTGAAGCATAGAAATAGTACAAATCAGATTTCATAATTGTTCTACAATAAAGTTTATTATACCTAAGATCCCTATCATTTGTAGATCTTAAAATCATGTAATCAGGTGTTTAACAATGAAGACATTAAAATAGTAATTGGGCATATACCTGAAAAATTAATGAGGAAAATATTACATTAGTAAAATCCATGGGATGCAGCCAATAGTAAATTTACATAAGGCAATCATAATTTAGACATTTTAGCTATTAAATACAGAAAACATAGGAGCTCAGCATAAAAATCTACAGACTAAAAAGGATCAAAACATCACAGAAAAGTTTGTAGAAAGGAAGACTTTTTGATATAAACAATATAGAGATGTCTACTTAAGCATTTGAAACGAAAGTGTTCCTTCCTTTTTATATCCAAATTAAAGGTGGTGGTTTCAATGCAAAAGGGAAGAAGGGAGAAAGGAGAACAGGAGGTGAAGAGGAATAAAATTCAACATATCTATGTTTTAAAAGAAGAAATTCCTATAGGATAATATTAGTGAATATGTTTATATTCTCAGGATAGCAAAGACCCCTCTAAACATGACATAAAATACCAGACACTGCAAAGTAAATGACTTAAAACGTGTCATACTAAAATAATAACAAAACCCCAAAAATATAGCATAAAACAAATATACCGTCACAGGTCAGTCTTCATTGGAAACAATTTCTGAACTCAAAATAAATTTAAATTTTTATGTGTGTCTATGTATGTGGGGCTGGGGTGGGGATGTAGGTCATTAAATGAGAAAGGAAATCATGAAAAGGAAGGACCTCTAAAAAGTAAGACAAATGAATGTGTATGATGTGAAAGAGAGAAAAGAGAGGGGACTGGTCAGAAAGTAGGAGAGCAGTGGGCAAAAGGATGAATTCTGACAGACTGTAAAGGTATGCATCAATGTACGTATGGAAAGCATTACTTTGTATACTACATTTTATGGCACTTTCTCTCTGTCAGGTTGTACAAATGTAAGTCAGAACAACCTGCAAGGAGTCAGCCCTCTCCTTTTACCATGTGGCTTCTGGAAATTGCTCAGGTCATCAGGTTTGGTAGTAAGCATCTTTACCCACTGAGTCAGAGACACTCTAGTAAAGGAAAGCAAACCCATATATGAAGTCAAAATGAATCCTAGATAGTTATGAAGAACCTTGGTGTAGCCAGAGTACTTCTAAGTGGCTGACTGAATTCCTTCAAGACTTAGGACATCCCACTACTACTGGTCTCTTTTGTTGATAAGGATGACATATAAGCAGGCCTGCATGAGTGAGTAGCCATGCTGTGATACTCATGTAAAACCTCCAGTCCTGCAAATCAAATCACTGTCCAGTTACATTTGAATTTCAGATGAATAACAGATCAATGTTGGCATTAATATGCTTCATTGGAAGCCATGCTGTACTTTGAGGGAATGCTCCTAATTCAAGGCTGAGCACAGCAGCACTCTGCTGGAAGGAGGGATTCTGGGGCTATTTTAATCATATCATGGTAAGAAACAAACCTTCCTTGAATGGTACATGGGTCACAGACAGTACCATGCACACTGTGACTAAGCAAGCCTAAATCCTGAAGATTTCATGGTGGTTACCCATCTAAAAACAGTCCAATGGGGAGAGTCTATTTTCCTGGGCCACACATTTGAAGGCTGCAACAGTAAAGGCTGTATACAAAAAGTGAGGTTGGCCAATTCTTACTAGTTAGTACTGTTATCCCACAAAAAATTCCAAAGAAACCAAAGTCATTAACAAGGGTCAACAGGTACGTATCAGTCAGAGGGCCTCTTTAGAAATATACTCATGGAAGTTTATCTACTTCTACAGCCACATAAGAGCCATAAACCTTGAACCTAAGAGTTAGATTGAAAATCTCCAAAGATGAACTAAAAGTTCAGCAAAATCACGTTAGTTAGACTAAAGTGGAGGATCTATTTGGGGAAACCCCATACTCTGAAACACTGAGTGGGGTCATATAAATGAGTTTCTAGAGAGCTGAAGCTTTGTATACTTCACTGGAAACTCGAAGCTTTAAGCAATGGTCGGCTTTTCTCTTTTAAGTGCTAGTGCTTCGATATGACTGGAAGATACGTTAGAGACTTTATTCTGCTAAGCCAATAAGTGGAGTTAAATCCAAGTAAAATAAATAGGAAGTTCTAGGAATGATAAAGGAGGAAAGAGACAATCATCTAGAGAAGTTATAAAGCTTAGTTACTGTAGGGAAGAAGTCAGTGACAGAAATTTGAGGATGCTTTATCAAGAGGGCCAGAATGCAAGAGTAACCAGAAATCCATTCACATGAGAATGTTTTTTGAAGACATGTTTCTTGACCCTGGTAAGAAAACCAAAAGATATGGCAAAATCTTTGGTAGAGTGACACTGAGACGCTTGGGGAAACTGAGTGAAAACTTGTTTCTTAAAATTCTGAAGATTTAAAAGCTAAAGTAAAGTAAAGACACTGGCAGATATTATGGCTGTGAGGGCTTGCTTCTTGGTTCATAGATGGCAGTCTTCCTACTGTGGCTAAGAAGATAGAAAGGGCTCTCTTGAGTTTCTTATGATGGTACTAATACAATTTATGAGGATGTTACCATCATGATCATTTCTCAAAGGCACCAATTGTGAGTTAGGATTTAAACCCAGGGTTCTGGAAACAAACCTTCATTCTATGGCATATAGCTAGTAACAGGTGAGATAATGGTGTCTCAGAGCAATTAAAATCAGGCCCCATTGTTTAGTTGCTATAAATTAAGGTCTAAAATTATTTTAAGTCATTAAGTTGGAGGAGTAGCTGGGAGAGCTTGATGAATGCATAGAAAACAGTGGTGATAGTGGTGGTGATAGTGGTGGTTGTTAAAAGAATAGGTGAAAATGATGACCGGCCAGCTGCTTCAAATATATAATCATGTACAGTTCATGAACAGAAAGCTGAGTGTAACTGTTCTAAGTAAGTCATAATGCTTTGCTCAGTTCTTATATCTGAGCCATGCTTTAAAACTGTAAACTATGTGCAGAGTACACAGGTCAGGTCTCAAGGCAGAAGTACCATACCATACAATGGTAAGTCCATACTGTGATTTATGTCCCAACTCTTTCGCAAAAGGGTTTTCCAGATATTTACTCAAATGACAATATTAAAGAGATGATACTCAGACACTTCAAAATTTATTGAACACAAAACTTTGAATTGACACTGAACAGTAAAGCAAAGGTTGGAGAGCAAGTAACACATCAAGTTATTTTTCTTGTTGCTATGATAAAATACCTGGCAGTATTTGGGTTTGAGGTTGAAATGCAGTCATGGCAACAGAAGAATGTAGCAGGTGATGACATTGTGTCCCCAGTAACAAGGTACAGAGAGAAGTGCAGCTGCTCAGCTCCCTTTTCTCCTTCTTATTTGATAAATCTTAGATGCCCTGGGGACATACCATGTATGTCAGTAAGGTTTTCACTAACTTGTCAGAGACATACCAAGATGGCCCTTGTATAAGACAACTAGATGCATCTTGAGATCCCCAGCATAAAAAGGAATTTGAGGCCTTGGAGGTCTCTTTGGACTCTTAGGAGCAGATAATCACTTCAGGACCAAGTCTAGCCCATGTATCATGTAACATAAAAAATTGAGAGGCCATGAGTAGGAAGAGACTTGAGAAATGTCAAATGGTGGTGCAAGCAGTTCTGGGATCATCTTGCCTTACATACTCTGTAATATCAGAGTTGTCCTTGTATATAACTTAAGGATAGCCGTCATGGGAGGATTGTCATGCAGCATCCTGGGCTTTTGGGGATGAGCCATGCCATCTCTATTAGGCAATTTTATGCCTTTGTACAGGCAGCTTCTGGTGTGGTTTTGGATCTGGTTACAGATGATGACAGCTCATGGTATACTAAGTGACTGCATCTGGAAACTGATTGTCAACACACACACACACACACACACACACACACACACACACACACACACACACTGTGTTAAAGACAGACTCCCTAAACTAAGCATGAACATCATTAAAGAGAAAGTGTAAATTCCAAGACAGTCATAAGGACATCCATATTACAGTAGCCCTAGACATCCTCTCTTGATAGTACATGCTGGCAAAAGCTTGTAGCCTTTCTGGACTATGGTCTGTCTTACCTATTAGCAGAGTCACAGCTTACTTGACTAAAGTATACTATATCTTAAGCATAGTCGTTATGGAGGATATGTGGGAGAATGAGTAAAGACAAATACTGAGATACACATTGTTTTACAAAGTTGTATGGACTTCAAACAAGTACAGAACACTATTTAACAGGGAGAAAGGACACATTCTGAAAGTCTATGAGGTTAAGAAATTTGAGGATCTAGTGGGATGTTCCTCCTTTTTGATTCAGGCTCCCAAACAAGGACCAAAAGTTCATATAATTGTCCCTGCAAAATTAATAAAGTTTCCATCATCAGCCCCTGTGTGGGTGATCCAACTCAATATCCTCTTTTAGAGTCATATTTCTCAAACTATTTCTGGCAGCAATTGTTGCTTATTGGGAAGTGCTCTGAGGCAAAGAACTACATGTAAGAAGCAGTGGTGGCGCACACCTTTAATCCCAGCACTCGGGAGGTAGAGGCAGGTGGATTTCTGAGTTCGAGGCCAGCCTGGTCTACAGAGTGAGTTTCAGAACAGCCAGGGCTACACAGAGAAACCCTGTCTCGAAAAACCAAAAAAAAAAAAAAAAAAAGAAGTCTACTGAAAAGTATCCTCCAGATCAACAATCATATGGAAGAAGTTAATCTGTGACACATTCATCACAAAGGCCTTATTTGATTTCAGTGACAAAGGGGTGAAGATAATCACAGTACCTTGTGCTTGGGGCACAGCTAGAATATTAGACATATAAAGATGAGATTATAAGTCTTTTGCACAAAATGTTATGGCTCTAAAATGCAAATATTTTCAACCAACTTGAAAAGAAAAGAAAGGTCAAAAGCCACAATAGAGAACTGAGCAAATGATATGAAGGAAAATAATATAAATGCAAATATATGCAAAAGTATGCTTAAATTTGTCATCAATTTAAGATATACAAACACTGGTATGTATTGGGCTTGGGAGAAAAAGATTAATGATACTGATTATTACATGTCAGGAAATGGGAATTTTCCACATGGTTGTGTAAACTGGTACATCCATGTTCGAAGAATGTCTGGGAATACGTTGTAAGATATCACACACCTTCTAACTAGTTTGTTTCAGTCATGGAAATCAGTCTCATAGAGATTACAAAGGCACATGAGTATAGACATACATATATAAATTATTTATCACAGGCTTGAGTTTAGAGAGTACAATTAAAAATGACTAAGTGTCTCATTAAAATTTAGAAGTTTGAATGCATTTATGATACATTCATATGAAGAACTCTCTGTTGTTCTTATTTAAAGTCCCAAATATATTTATACATGAAGACATGATTACTAAGTAAAAAATATATCAGATTGTAATGTACCCTGTTTAGTATTTCATCACTGAAATAAGCTATTGGTATACATGTATCTGTATTATTCGGGATTTTGTTTGGTTACCTTTTTGCATGTATATGTGTGTGCTGCATGTAGATATATACATATTCATACATGTGTGGATACATATGTGTGTACAGGTGAATGTGCTTGTGGATGCCTCAAGTTGATGTTGGGTGTCTTTCTTAATTGTTCTCCATTGTACTTATTGAGTCAAGAGCTCTTGCTGAATCCAGAGTTCATTTTTCCCCACTCATCTAACTAGTAAACTTGCTCCAAGTGCTAGGATTAGAGACTGGCTGCCTGACTTCTTTCTTTGGTTGGGTTTTGGGGAATTGGAACCTTCATGCTCACAGGAGACAAGTATTTTATCTGTGCAGTCATCTCTTTATCCCTTGTATTTTTTATTATTTGCAATCATGTATACTGTTTTGTTTTCAGCATGATGTTTTCACATAATACTGTGTGCTCTTCCCCCAATATCCTTTTGTATATACTAGAACACTAGAAATACCAGTGATTAATCACATATTCAAGTAACATTGACTCTTGATTTCTCACGTTTATAGGAACAAGGGACATTCAAATCCACAAGCAAATGTATTCCTCTCTGAAAATTAAGAGGTGACTTTATAGCTAAGTGTGTAAAATCTGCACTAAGAGGGTAGGAACTATAAGAAGAGTCAGCCTACTCTTTTTATATACCTCAAAGCACAGAGTTCCAAAGAGGGGCAGAATTTATGTCTCTGAATCAGTGACCTCATGATTATTATTTCTAAGCATTCTCTCTGATTTGTGGTTTGATGGTCTAATCTCATATATTCTCCCCCTTAAATACTAGGAAAATGGGGCCTTCAAAAGCTAGCTGGGAGTGGAAAATGTTACATGGGTCTCACTTAAGGCGTGCAAGGCTTCTTTTGTAATCTAGGGAAGTAACAGTGATTTTGCTGCAGATTCATGCCACTGCCATATGGCATCTGAAATCATTAACTACAAAAGATGTAATGGATATAAACAGTGAAAAGTACTTTAAAATTTCTAGTTTAGTAGAAAAAAATATATAGATGAATGTTTTGAAAAATTCATTAGCATCATGAATATGTGTGACAGAGTGGCCTTTACTTTTCATAAAATAAGATGAGACCTGCTTTTGTTTTTACAGAAAAAGACAATTGGCAACTCATTAGTGGATTCCACTACAAATCCCATACCATGGCGTACCAATGACAAAAATACACAACCTACATTTCCAGACAACAGAAGTCCAGGACCACATTCTCAGCAAAGTTGTTACTTCTAAAGTTTCTATTTGATTTGTAAATGGGTGTCCCCTTCTTCTGTCTTTGCATATATTTGTGCCCTAATGTTTTATAAGAGATAATCAATTGGATCAGGGAGCCACCCTAAAGAGTCATTTTAGCTTGGGCATTATTTCTCTTCCTTCTTTCCTTCTTTCCTTCTTTCCTTCTTTCCTTCTTTCCTTCTTTCCTTCTTTCCTTCTTTCCTTCTTTCCTTCTTTCCTTCCTTCCTTCCTTCCTTCCTTCCTTCCTTCCTTCCTTCCTTCCTTCCTTCCTTCCTCTTTTTCCTTCAGTACTGAAGATGGGCTAGCTGGGAAGGGCTCTGTGTATTTTTGGTGCGTGTTTTGTCAGAGTTACATCCCTTCTGTAACTTGATAACCTCTTCAAGGATAGTCATATTCTGTGGTTCTTGTGGCTACAACTTCAGCATTTGAATTCTGCAATAGATTTATCTCATAACAGGGTCTATGTATGAACTTCCTAGCATTTGTTTGAACCAATGTATAAAGAGCACTTTTCTGTGGACTCCCGGTCTAAGATGTGTACAACAACAAAGACATGCAGGAAAACACTTACATTTCCCTCCATTCAGATCTGTCATTCTTTTTCTGAGTGTGCATTTGAACTATTCCCCAATTATTCATGCCAAGACTTAAAATGAGCCAGCTACATGTGTCTAATAATTTCACAGTATTGCGTAGAACATACAATGATATATATGACAATACAACAGTTCTCAAGTTGTTCATTGTCCTATAGGTTTCCAAGACACAGAAAAGCCCCAGAAGAGGTAGAAGAACAGAAAACCATGTTCAGGTCACCTGAACAAGGAAAATGCAATTACTTCTAGGCCTATTCTGCCCCTTAAACTGAGTCTCAAAGAATAATGCAATTGAAGAATGAAACAACTTGAGGGACAAAGATATCAATGAAGTTATTAAGTAAACAGTGCATCATCACAAGATGGATCTTGCCAAAGCCTTTTCCTGAGCTGATTCTCAGAGAAAGAAGATTTGAAATGAATTTTAGAGGTTTCACAACCGACATTATTTTCTATGCTTACACAGATGTTTATACCTTCCAAGAGTAATAGTCATTCACAATCAAATTCCATAACAGGAGAGTAGCTGACACTTTGTTCGAATTATTTGTGAGGAATGGAAAATATTAACGGGCTGAAGATCTGAAGATATTTGTAATTACCACAGCATACTACATCAGCTGTCTAAAAAGAGCCCAAATGGGGATGCCTGCTCATTTTTGTCTATCTTATCTTGAAAAGTTTAGAGGCAAGGTAGCATATTTGGAATTTTTAAGTCTGAATAAATTTGTAATTGTATTTGGATAATAGACCTCTGTAAAAATAAGGGATGTTGTGTTTCAAAGAAAATGAGCTCCTTTGTGATTTCATGATCCATCTTTCTGTGGGGTCAGTCATCTGGAGAGGAAGAGTGAATCTAAGGCCAGACTGATGGTCCCTACAGGTAGGTATCATTGAGTGTAAGTGTGATACATGAATTCTAGGGAAAGAGCATCCCTAGCATGGGAAATTAGAAGTTCAAGTAACCTGAGGCAAGGTCATGGCTCCTGTCAAAGAAACAGAATGGAGAGCATAATGGCTAACTTAATGGGAGTTTACAACAAATAAATTAGAAATATTGAAGGATCAGAGAGAGAGAGAGAGACAGAGAGACACAGAGACAGACACAGAGACAGACACAGAGACAGACAGGGACAGAGGCACAGTGATTCATTAAAGTTGTTGTGTAGATTTTAAAGTCCATCAATCTTCCTTCAGCAGACTGAGGGTTACGAAAATCAAGTACAGTAATTTTAGTCTAAACTGAAGACTTGAGAGGGAGTAGAGTTAATGATATAAATTTTGATCTAAATCAAGTCTGAAACCTAAAAAAACTAATTTGTGATGGCCAAAGGTAAATGTATTTGCTCAAGAAGAAACAGAATTCAATAGCCTTCTAATGTTTTGCTCAGTTTGGGACTGCCATGAATTGGACACAGCTTATCCTAGTTTTTATTTTATTAAGTTTATAAGTATAAATACTACTCATTCCCAGAAACACCTTCACATATACCCAGGGCATTAGTTAGTTTTCTGTTGCTGTGATAAAATACCATAGCAAAGACCAATTAATAGAAAAAAGAACTTATTGTATCTTATGGTTTCAGAGGAATCATGCATTATGATGGCAAAGGCATAAAGGAAAGTATCAGGAGAAAGCCATGTTTCATTTACATAAGAAGGAGAGAGAGGAGGAAGGAAAAGGGAGAGAGGGAGAGAGGCGTAGACATGGGGAGACAGAGGCAGAAAACAGGAAGTAGGATGAAGCTATAAATTCTAAGAATCAACAAGGGATATTTCCCATTTAAAATACCATGCCCAGAAATAATGATTTATCAGCTGTCTAGGTATGCCTTGTCCAATCAAGAAAAAACAACTAGCCATCATAGTCTACTATCAATTTGTAAGAAATTTGGCTGACTACTCTTCTAAGGGTCATTTATGAGACTATTGCAGTCATTCAGATAAGAGTTCATGGTGGCTAGACTGACTACTAAATAGGCCAATAAGGGGACTGTTGTTAACTTTTCATCCAGTACCTATCTTTCTCTCTTTGCATGAAGATGTTGTAAATCAGAAGAAAACCCAGTATATATATAATATGTGTGTGTGTGTGTGTATGTGTGTGTGTGTCTTTAACTTTTTAAAAAATAGTCATTTTATTCTAGTTAACTCACAAAGAAAAACATCACACACATCATTTAAGGAAGCCATGCAGACACTTGTTTAGTCACATACTCTATACACCTCAGTGAACTTCCACAGCTAGTGCAGCTACTCTGAAGCCACTGAGTTTTGCTTAGGGTTTCACACTTTCACTATCAACCACATTTTTATTCACTTAGCCACTAGAAAATAAAGAAAAAATGAATAGTTGAAAATAGAAAAAATAGTTTTATATATTCTTGATTTATGTCTTTGAAAATGAAAATTCTGAGATTAAATGCTGAATATTTAATGAACCCCTCATCCTGCAAGGCAAGATAAGCTGAGTTTGACTTGCACACTTAATAATCACATGACATGCTTACTTCATAAACATAAGTTTTGGAGAAGGCTGGAAAATTGTTAGTAAACTCAATGGTGCAATATTCTACAAAATGGAAGATGAAGTAGAGAGGTCATCTTCCTGTATGATGGTAGGAAGAACTCTAATGACATGTACTCCCCAGTGAAAGTAGTGAAAACTATGAAAATACAATGACGTGAGATCGGTTACAACAATTAGGCCATACATATCAGTTCCCAGCACTCACACCTTCAGCTCCAGCTACGGGGCATCTCTATACACAGAGATAAGTATACATGGCACAAAAGTTTTATTAAAGGGTTTAGCACATAATGTTTAATCATATAGTCAATAAATATTATCTACTAGTAGTGCTTAATTATTTAAAAGTATGTAATATCTGGAAAATAACTTACATGTACAAAAAAAATGCACATCAAAATAATAAGAACATGAAACAATAGGAAACAAATTTTATTTCACAGGGAGAAAATAATTTTAGATGAATACAAAATGATGTTTCAATCCATATTTTAATAGAACACTAAATATAATAGTTAATTATTACATTTTAAAGAAATAAGTTTGGGAATGCAATTGATATCAGAAAATTCATGGAAACATTTTCTGGATTAAATAAATAGTTGGTGAAATCCAGGGATTGATGAGTTTTAGAGAAAAACCTATGTGTAAAATTAAGTGCTCACAAATATATATATATGTATGTATGTATATATATGTATATATACACATATACATATATATGTGTATATATGTATACATATACATATATATACATATATATTCTAGGATAATGTGGAATAAAAATGTTTAAGAGACAGAAATTTTAATTTCAGAAAATGAGTGTGAGATAAACACAGAACATTGATAGCTCAAAAGAATCCTCAGCAGAATCAAGAATTACAGGTCTTTTATATTGTTGGTGCTGTGAAAGAGAACTATGCATCAACAGACCACATTGTGTAGTATTATAATGAAGGAGACTGCTGATTGTTCTAATGAAAATACGCAATAAGGAAATCAAAGAAAGTTTAAAAGTACATTTTAGGAATTACTTGTAATTAATAGCAATGATGACTGACACTCATTTAAAATATTTTCTTGCTATGAGCTTAGAAAAGAGACCTAAGTACCATAAACAACGGGGATTTATTAGCATAAGAATTTCTTCTACTGGGATTACTTACATGTAGACTTTTATATAAATATTAAATTAAATCATGTCTTATAGAATATAGTTAAAATGCAATATAATTGTGTAAGTCAGTATTGTTCAGCAGGAAGGGTTTTAAAACCAAGATATAAATTTAACTGAAATAAGTTGGGTGATTATACATACTGTCCTAGTTTTTTATTTGCAGTCCTAGTACTGTATTTTAATGATAAACACCAGAGGTAATATACAACAAAGTAAGAGATTGAGCCAGAGAAGAAATAAACCATTTAAACCAAAGGTATTTGTCTCTATTAGTGTAAATCATATTTAAAAATATATGTTATAAATACTACTCTTATGTGTTTTAGAATATTTGAGACAAATAATTAAGAAAATTAAGAAATAAATTCTATTTCTACAGGCAAGAGAACAAACAATCTTTGTTGTTATTTTGATGTGTACCGTCCGAGTTCTAAGAATGGCCATATGAGTGTGTGTGTGTGTGTGTGTGTGTGTGTGTGTGTGTGTATGTGTGTGTGTCTAACAGGCATTTTTAAGATAGATATTTTATTTTTATCATTAATTATGTTTATATGTGGGGTGGGTATGCATGCATGTCCAGAAGAGGATATCAGACCCCTGGGGACTAAACTCAGGTCCTCTGCAAGAGTAATGTGCACTCTTAACTCCCTCCTCTTTGGTCTTTTATTCATCATTTTAATTTAAGTAGTTTTCAAATGCTGGGTCATTTGCCAATCATATAAATAAATTTTAAAAATTAAAGTATAAGCCAGGCAGTGGTGGCACATGCCTTTAATCCCAGCACTTGGGAGGCAGAGGCAGGTGGATTTCTGAATTCAAGGCCAGCCTGGTCTACAGAATGAGTTCCAGGACAGCCAGAGCTACACAGAGAAACCCTGTCTCGAAAAACCAAAATAAATAAATTAATTAATTAAAAATTAAAATATAAAACTTGTGCTTTCACTAACATAAAGTATTGAGAATCAAACTTTAACTCACCTTAAGCAACTAAAGAAACTAGACAAATAAAACATCTTTCAATGGACTGAACATTCAGCAGTCAAGAAGTGGTGATTTCTGATTGATGGAAAGCAAGAAAGGCAAGCCCTACAATTACCTCCAGATTGTTACCTGAAAGGAGCTCACATTGCACAGAGAGGGATTTATCCTTGAGTTGAAACCATGGAGCATGGAGACTTACAAACTTAAAGCTGATGTAACTTACACTCTAACATATTAGAAATTACACAGAAACTTCAACTCATGAAATCCTAGAGACAATTCCCATCAGGAAAAAAATGCAAAACCTCATAATTGAGTATACAGAAGTCTTTTGTCATACTGGTAAAGAAATATTGACCATAGATCAAACACTGCTCTGACCTCATGTAATAAAACTAAAAGCAAGATTCAACAGGATCATACTATTTCCAAGTTACTTAGCTGTGTCCTAAAGCAATGTATACACTTACTTATTTGTAGAGATAAAAAAAAAAAAAATCCAGCACTCAGATAAAAGTAAAATTCACATCACTGGGCATTTAATAAAAGTTACCAGTTTTCAAAGAAGTGGGACAATGAGTTACTATCACTGGCATACAAAGAGATAGCAATTAGATTGTAGATAGGGATAATCACACAACTATTAAAGGTGCAATCTATATGTTTAAATATAACCAAAAAATTAAATGTGTAAAATATTGACAGGAAAAATTCAAAGAATTTGTGAATTATAAAAATAAAACTTCTAAGATAAAAATATAAAACACATATTAATGACAGATTACATATGAGAGAGAAAGGATTAATGAATTTGAAGATCTGGATCAAACCATGCTACTATTAGTGTTCAGTGTTTGCCAATTGGACTGGACTACAATTACTGATTCATGTTTGAAGTTTTGGACTGGACTGCTGGTATCCTGACAACAAAGATTGGAATAGCCCCAGAGAACTACTTCTAAACAGGTTGACATCCCCTTTGTCTGCTCACCAACCTCTTCTGCTGCCTCGGGTCCGAGGGCTAGAAGGGAGATTGAAGCATTTAAGAACAATAATTAAAGTAGGTTTTGAAAATCTGAGCTTACATGAATCAGTCAGGTGTGTATTACAACAAATATTAAAGGAAGTCCTCTTGGAAGATGAAAACAAAGTGGTATTAGAGAGGTTTAGGAGATGGCTCATCAAAAAGTACTTGCTGACTTGATTGTTGTGAATGATGTCTTTGATGTGTTCTTGGATTCAATTTGTAAGAATTATATTGAGTATTTTTGCGTCAATGTTCATAAGCAAAATTAGTCTGAAATTCTCTTTCTTTGTTGTGTCTTTGCATGGTTTAGGTATCAGGGTGACTGTGGCTTCATAGTGGAATAGTGTGAGGAGTATTAGTATTAGTCGTTCTTTGAAAAGTCTGTAGAATGCTGCACTAAAACCATCTGACCCTGGACTTTTTGGGGGGGGGATGGGAGATTTTTAATGACTGCATCTATTTCCTTAGAAGTTATATGACTTTTTAGATAGTTTGCCTGATCTTGACTTAACTTTGTTATATGGTATCTGTCTAGAAATTCATCCATTTCATTTAGATTTTCCAGTTTTGTGGAGTACAGGCTTTTGAAGCAAGACCTAATGACTCTTTTAATTTCCTCAGTTTCTAAGTTTCTGTTGTTATGTCTCCTTTTTCATTTCTGATTTTGTTAATTTGGATCCTGTTTTTGTGCTTTTTAGTTAGTTTAGCTAAGGGATTGTCTATCTTGATGATTTTCTCAAGGAACCAGCTCTTGGTTTCATTGATTCCTTGAATTTTTCTCTTTGTTTCTAATTGATTGATTTCAGCTCTGAGTTTGACTATTTACTGCCATCTACTCCTCCTGGGTGTGTTTGCTTCTTTTTGTTCTAGAACTTTCAGATGTGCTGTTATGTGGCTTGTATGAGAACTTTCTAATTTCTTTGTGGAGGCAGTTAGCACTAGGAATTGAATTTTCTTCTTAGCATGGCTTTCATTGTGTCCCATAAGTTTGGGTATATTGTGCCTTCATTTTCATTGAATTCTAGAAAGTCTTACATTTCTTTCTTTATTTCTTCCCTGACCAAATGATCACTGAGTAGAGAGTTGTTCAGCTTCCCTAAGTATGTGGGATTTCTATTGTTTCTGTTGTTTAATTCCAGCCTTATTCTGTGGTGATCTGATAGAATGCAAGTGGGTATTTCAATCTTTGTGTATCTACTGAGGCTTGCTTTGTGCCTGATTATATGATCAATTTTGGAGAAAGTTCTGTGAGGTGCTGAGCAGAAGGTATATTCTTTTGTTTGGGGGTGAAATGTTCTGTAGATATCTGTTAAACCCATTTGGTTTATAACCTCCGTTGAAGTCCCCCACTATCGTGTGGGGTGCAATGTGTAATTTGAGCTTTCATAAAGTTTATTTTACAAATGTGGGTGCCCTTGCACTTGGGGCATAGATGTTCAGAATTGAGACTTCCTTTGGTGGATTTTTCCTTTGATTATGATGTGTCCTTCCCCAACTCGTTTGATAACTTTTGGTTGAAAGTTCATTTTATTAGATATCAGAATGGTTATTCCAGCTTGTTTCTTGGGTCCATTTGCTTGGAAAATCCTTTTCCAGTCCTTTACTCTGAGATAGTGTCTATTTTTGCTGCTGGAATGTGTTTCTTGTATGCAGCAGAAAGATGAATCCTATTTGCATATCCAATCTGCTATCCTGTATCTTTTTATTGGAGAATAGAATCCACTGATGTTGAGAGATATTAATGACCAATGATTGTTAGTTCCTGTTATTTTGTTATTGGAGGTCGTACTGTGTGTGTGTGTGTGTGTGTGTGTGTGTGTGTGTGTGTGTGTGTGTGTGTTTCTTCTTTCAGTTTTGCTGTGAGATGATTAATTTCTTATGTTTTCAGCTCTACCCAGCAGCAGAGTGAAATAGATGCATTGGACAGACCTTGGGGACAGTTATGGAAGAGTTGGGGAAAGATTGAAGGCCCTGAAGGGGAAGGGAACCTCACAAGAATATCAACAGAGTCAACTAACCTGGACCCCTGGGAGCTCTCAGAGACTGAGCCACCAAAGAACATACACAGGCTGAAATACATACACAGGCTCTAGGTACATATGTAGCAGACATGCAACTCAGTCTCCTCGGCTGCCTTGTCTAGCTTCAGTGGGAGAGAACTGCCTAATCTAACAGAGACTTGGTGTGCCAGGATAAGGGAAGGGAAGGGGGAAAGAGAAATGACTTTGGGAGGGAGGGACCTGGAAAGCAGCATTTGGGATGTAAATTAACAAACAAGTAAATAAATGTACTTGTCATACAAGCATGCTTAACCAGTGTATGAATGCATATACATGAAGTGGCACACATTTATAATCCCAGCACTCCTACAGAGAGATGGGTGGTAAGAATCATGCAGGAGTTCATGGTAAAGGTAGCCTGAAGTACACATGAAAGTAGAAAGAGCAAAAGGACCCTGCCTGGAAAACAAGGCGAGAATCCCATTCTGAAAGTTGACCATTCATTTCTACATGTAGGACTTGCCAGATTTACAGGGACTGCCATACATCCTGACACAAATGATGATGATACTCTGTACAAGTCTGCATCAAAACAACAGAATGAAGGACCAGGAAATTACAACTCTACAGAGATTGTTTCCTTAGGATGTGTTTTAGCTTGTAACTTGGGAACGAAAGGGTTTATTTAGCTTGTACTTCCAGGCTACTCCTTCATTGAGGGAAGTCAGGGCAGCAACTCAATCAGGAACTGAAAAAGAAATTGGGGTGGAGTGCTGCTTGGTAACTGACTGGCACATGCTCAGTTTTCTCACACAGTCCTAGGGATGGCACTGCCCACAGTGTTGTACTGTCCCCAATCAATATAACCATACCATATCAATTGTCAATTAAGACAACTTCTCGAGAACATGGCCACATACTAATGTAAAGCAAGGTCATTTTTAATTAAGGTTCCCTTTGCCTAAGTGATTTTAGGTTGTGTCAAGATGACAAAAATAATCATCACAAAAGGGAAATGGCTGTAAAATTTGTAAGGATGTAAGTGGAATACATAACACTGGGAAACAAAATGTATTCTAATAGCAGATGAGAGACTTACAGGAAATATGTACTCTTTATTTTCTTGTCCCTGTGTTTTCTAAATTCTAATGAGTATAGTCAGTTGGTTTTCTCTTTGTAGCTGGGCCCAATGCAGTAACCATTGTTACCCGCATATATCGAAATGGCATTCATGATCATGTATGAATATATTATAACTTGAGGAAATTCTATGAACTTCAGCCTCCAAAGTACTTTTTTAAAAATACCATACAAGCGTTATGCAAATTTTCACACATGCATTTTATAACCTTTGTTTATATTCTCCTGCATTTCCTTTTCATAATTTTATTGAAAAATGTTGTATCCATGGTCATCAGGAAATTGGCCTCTAGTTTTATTTGTTGTTGTATCCTTAAGTGGTTTTGGTATCAGGGTCATACTGGTTACTTAGGATGAATTTTGTAGCATTCTTACATTTCAGTTTTGTGGGATAAGGTTAAAACATTGATGTAGATTCTCCTTAGAAGCCTGGTAAACGTGGTAGTGAGTTCAACAATCTATGGGTAGTTCTTTGCTAGGGGACTCTTAATTTACTTCTTTTTTTAATTAATTAATTTATTTATTTTTGATACTTTATTTTCATTTCCAATGTTTCCCCTTTTCTAGGTCTCCTCTTTGGAAACCCCCTATCCCCTTCCTCTCCCCGCCTCTATGAGGGAATTCCATCTCCCACCCACCCACCCACCCAGTCCTGTATTCCCACCTTGACATTCCCCTTTACTGGGGCCTCTAACAC
>CM052722.1:111580561-111595359 GCA_028551405.1 Uromys caudimaculatus | reverse complement strand
TGCTATGAACATAGTGGAGCATGTGTCTTTATTACATGTTGCAGCATCTTCTGGGTATATGCCCAGGAGTGGTATAGCTGGGTCCTTAAGTAGTATTATGTCCATTTTTCTGAGGGTCTGCCAAACTGATTTCCAGAGTGGCTGTACCAGCTTGCAATCCCACCAACAATGGAGGAGTGTTCCTCTTTCTCTACATCCTTGCCAGCATCTGCTGTCACCTGAGTTTTTGATCTTAGCCATTCTGACTGGTGTGAGGTGGAATCTCAGACTTGTTTTGATTTGCATTTCCCTGATGACTAAGGATGTTGAGCATTTCTTTAGGTGCTTTTCAGCCCTGAGAATTTCCTCAGTTGAGAGCTCTCTGTTTAGCTCTGTTCCCCATTTTTTGATAGGGTTATTTGGTTTTCTAGAGGTCATTTTTCATTCAGGATGAGTGAGTTCTTTCTGCACTGTTGCTTGGTCTTCTTCTCCAAATGGACATGTACGTATGGATGTGTGTGTATATAGTTATGTAATTGTGAGAATGTTTGCAAGCTGGACCCAACTGCTTTGAATGGAAATGTATAAAAGCGCATGCGTGTATCAGTATATGAATTTATGAGTTTATGCATATTTGCTTATGTAAAAGTTTTTCCTTCTGGGAGCATTATTCTCTTCTCCTGGTTCAACAGAAGTTTATTGCTCCAAACTTTCCCCTAACCTGACAAGCAAGAGGCATTTGGACAAAAGGGAAAAGGCTCTAGCAATTAATCCTTTACTTAATCTCCTGCTGTTTTAGGAAGAGGTGCTAAGTGCCAGAGACTGCAGTTTCTGGCCTCAGAGGAACACAGAAGGCAGGGCAGCTTAGTAACTTAGACTTAGATAAGTAAACTTTTTATTATTATACAGCAACCCTAAGTATCTCCTAAGACAAAGTCTTACCCCCTTATCTTCTAAGACAAAAGTCTTATCCTCCACTGACGCTCTTCCCCCCCATCGCCCCCCCCACCCCAGCCTCAAGGAGAACCAATAAGAGAAAAGACCCCACCTGGGCTGGCCCCTGGCAGGCAGGCAAACCTTTCTAGTTTACAGAGGCAGCTAGAAGGTCAGACAAAAGGAAGCAGCAGGGATGGATGAGTAGGTACAGAAGACATGGCTGGGGAAAAGGAAAGTAATGACAGTAAGTATTGAAGCTTGGGCAGAAATATCTACGTCTGAATACTCACATATCCAAGATCCATCCACAGACAATTCCCAAATTATGTTTGACTCATGCAGTAACCTTTTTAATTTTTTAAAATTTAAATAGTATATTTTGAAAACAGGATAAATACATAATAAGTTTAATTTTTATAAGTTCAACATTGTTTTCTGTGCACTTACACAGTATGTAAATCATAGCTTAGCATAGTTCTGGAAGCTTGGAGAAGCACTTTGAGGTTTGAATCTTACTCCAAAATTTATTTTCAATTTATGCAGACTAATATTTCTAATTAAAATTAGATTCTTTTCTTATACAGCAAATCCTGACCACAGTTTCCACTCCCTATACTCCTTCCAGCTCTACTTGCACCTCCCAGCTCCCAGATCCACTCACCAACTGTTTCCTTTTCAGAAAAGAGCAAGCTCTAAGGGACAACAACAACCAAACATGACAAAACAGAATACAATAAAACAAGGCAAAAAGTTTACATTATCAAGGCTAGACAAGGCAATAGGAGGGAGAGAGTCCCAAGAGCAGGAAAAAGAGTAAGAGACACATCTTCTCTCACTGTTAGCCATCCCACAAAATGACCAAGCTAACATCATAACATGTAGAAGAATTTTAATCCAGCAGCATGACTGCTCTGCCAAGGGATCATATCCAACTATCTAGATCTGAATTGTTTGGCTGGAATAAAACCCCTTTAACCCTTCTGGCTGGAATATAGATACAACATTAGTACACACATTTAATCTCAAACAATGAAGGTAAAGTTAGCTATGTTTGAAAGTGATGTCTAATTGAAAGGCAGACAAAGTGACAAATCAAAGAAAGATCTGACAGAAGGAGTCAGAAATATGCTATGTCCAATTTTCAGGAGAACAGACAGAAAAGAGAGGCTGCTTAAGAGAGCAGGAGAGAGAGAGGATAGCAGAGGCAATTTTATGGAGACAGGTTGCTGGTGACGACAGAATAAGCCAAGAATGAAAAGAAGCCAGAAGATTAGAAGAGATTGCCAGAGTTAGAGGCCAAACAGAACAATTCAGTCAGAAGCCGAAAGAGAAACCAGATTGAGTCAGTCAGCTTGGAGAGGAGTTTGAGCCAGAATAGCTGAGTTGAACCAGACAGTCACAGTTCAGAAAGAACAATAAAGGGTGAGTTTATTCAACCATAAGCCTCTGGAGAATAAAAGATACTTTTAGATCAACATATAGGCAGAGGACCTGATGTAGACCAAAGCAAGCCCTGTGCTTTGTGCTTTAGTCTTTGTGAGCCCATGTCAGCCCTGCTTAGTTCATTTGGTGGGACATGTTCTACCGGTGTCCCCCATCCTCTCTGACTCCTATAATCTTCCCTACCCAACTTCCCCGGGCCTTACTGAGCTCTAAGGGGAGGGACCAGATGGAGACCTCCAATTTAGACTCTATCTCTGTGTAATGTCTGGCTGTGGGTCCCTGCACCTGCTCCCATCTGCTGTTGGAGGAAGCCTCTCTGATGATGGCTGGAAAAAGCACAGATCTATGAGTATAGTAAACAATCATTAGGAATCATTTCATTGATTTATTTTTTTTAGACCAGTCCTGTTTGTTTCTACCCTAGGTCTCTGGGCTATCCAGTTTCCAATTATAGCCAGGGCAATGTAGGGCATGAACCTTAAGTTAAACCAAACATTGGTTGGTCACTTCCACAAGTTTACACCACCATGTCCCTTGCAGTGCCCCAGCATATCTTGCAAGCACGACAGATTGTAGGTTGAAGGATTTGTGGCTGAGTTTGTATTCTATTTCTGTAGCCTGTAGAGTACCTTCCCACACCAAAGAGACTAGAATGTTAGAGTAAAGGCTCCATTGAGGCACGAGCTCAACCTCTCTACATTCAATTAGCTATTTTATATGTTCCTCTGCAGTGGGGGCCCACTGTCCATGTACAGGAATCAATCCTCTGTTTTAGCATCAACCTGGATTGTTTGGAAATCTCCAGGGGAATTCCTCAGCCAAAAACTCAACCAAATGCAATGCATTCCCACCATTGGAAACCTTGCTTGGCCACCAAAGATGGCCAGTTCAGACTCCAAACCTCCATTACTATGAGTCCTAACTATGTCACTGTCTTAGTGAGGGTTTGCATTGCTGTGAACAGATACCAACCATGACTAAGGCAACTCTTACAAGAACAACATTTAATTGGGGCTAGCCTACAGATTCAGAGGTTCAGTCCATTATTATCAAGGTGGGAAGCATGGCAGTGTCCTGGCAGGCATGGTACTGGTGTTCTACATCTTGTTCCTAAGGGAACCAGAAGACTTACATCCTCAGGCTGCTAGGAGGAGTCTCAAAGCCAACCCCCATAGTGACACACTTCATAAAATAAGGCCACACCTATTCCAACAAGGCCACACTTCATAATAGTGGCATTTCCCATGAGTCAAGCTTTTTCAAACCACCACAATCACCTTCATAGATTCCAGGATGTTCCCATTGCACTAGGCTTCCAACCCCCACCCTTGCAAATCTTCTCCAATTCCATCTGTATTCTCTACATCTATTTCCCCATCCCTCTGGCTCTGGTCCTAGTCTACCCTTAATTGAATTGCAAATGTTATTCTATTTCCCCTTCCTAGGGAGGTTCAGGCATTCCCTCCCCAGCCCTCCTCTTTACCTAACCAATCTGGGCCTGTGGGTTGTAGCTTGTTATCATTTACTTAACAGCTAATACCTGCTTAAAAGTGAATGGATGCTTTTCCTACGTGTGTACCTCATGAGTGCCTGGACCCTGTGGGGATCAGATCCCCTGGAAGAGGATTGACAGACATGTGAGCTGCTATGCCAGTATGACTGCCTTGGTTTACAGCATTGACATTGGGCTGCTTGCCTCAGCAGACCTCTCCGAAAACCTTCTGTACTAGTGTATATGGTCTGTATTGACAGGCTGTAGATCCTGCCCTCACCCTATCTAAAGAAAATGATGGTTATGGCTTCTACTATATCCCACTTTTCTATAGGTAAGGAAACATCTGCTCCACTGCTAACAGAGGACTTTACAAAAACAGGTGCCCAACAAAGGCTTTTGGGTTAGAAATTCCGTTTATTTATTAATTTTTTAGTTTTCATTTTAATTAGTTAGCCACAATGAGATATTAAACAGTGTAAGACAATTCAAAACTTATTTTATTCTTGTTGAAGTTAATCTTGTGACATTTTACAAATTAAGACAGAAATCATTCTCATTTGTTTTCAAAATAATAAAATTCTTCAAACCTGGATCAATAACAATGCATTCATTACAAAAGACTTAAAACTAATGGATCTTGTAACAAGAGTATTAACATTTTGGAATACCAAGAATCCTAAAGTCACTCAGAATAAAAGTAGAATGCTTTATGCTCTCCTCCTACCAGCTCTCAAATGAGGGTACAATACTTGGATCACTGACTCAGCCTGAACTGATGTTGGATGGGAACTTCAGAGCTGTAGAACTATCTGCTGGGCGATCCAGGCCTGGGCCCTCTCTATCTCATCTCTCAAAGCCTCTGCATATTTTTCAGTGTAGGCTCTGGGATCTGTCTTAGTAATGCTGGCAAAAAAACTCCAAGACTTTCATTTTGGTGGTTTCTGCAAAAGCCCCTGGGCCCCACAGGAACTCATAGCTAAGAGGATCACTATTAGGTGCCTGCTTGTATTCCAGGCACCCATCCTGCACAAAATTCTCAGAGATGAGCTTCCTGGGGTCTTGATGTATGTAAGGATCCCTCCCACTACACAACCCTATGTTATTCAGCATTTTCCAGATAATCTCCTCACTGACACAGTTTCCCTGCATGAAAATGACACCAAGTAAAACTATAAGGAGACCTGTCTTAGGCTTACCCTGGACATCAGTCAGCATCCCATCATAGGTGATCCCCAGGGCAGTGACAAGGGTATAAGAGTGGACAAATGGGTTCACTTCTACCATGTCAATGCCAAAGACGGGCTTTAAGCACTCAGAGGCCTCACTAAAGATCAGAGGGTAGTACTCATCATACTCTCTACCAATACATTCCAGCATTCCTGCTTTGGTGGTGAAGGCCTTCATTTGATATTTGAAAAGCAGAAAATCCACCAAGTCATACACCTTTATGTTCTGTGCATTGTACAACTTAAGCAGTGGGTCTTCTAATGCCTCTACTTGGTTGGTGGAAGCTTCCACAGATGGGCCTTCAGGAATGGAGGCCAGCGCCACAGTGGAAGAAGAGGCTCTCTGAGGACTCTGGGGAGGACTTGGTATTCTACTACCATACACCTTCTTTGTGGTGGGAGTGGCTTCCTCCTCATCTACCACAGCCATTATAGCCTGGGCATTGTCTAACTCCCTTTGGCCCCAAGCACTGCCTTGGAGGTTGCAGTAATGGGTGTTATGGGGATTATCCATTTTGACTTTCCTGTAACAACAGGCAGGACAGTGTCCCAATCATAGAATCGAGGATATACAGGCCTGGTGGGGAAAGGGAGAGAGTGAGTAGATTATGCTGGCAGCCACTGTCTCACAGCCCTCAAAACATCATGCTATTTGATTTCTCTTGAGTAGTGCTCTATGGTCACATGGACTCTTAGCAGACCCTTAGAACCCTGAAAGCCTGAAACAGGAAGTGACCCAGCTATTTGGGGTGCAGCCAAGTCACAAAGCAGGTAGCTTCAGGGCTACCATCAGGATATTTGAGGCCAGGGAATCTGGAGTGTCTATATTCTAAGCTGTTGGTACCATTGATATTTACTTGTAGTATGTACCTCCCCCTAACTTCTGAGGCTTCATAGCTTTGTGCTTGTATATGAACTGAAGACACTGTCTCAGTTGAAGCCTTTCATCTCCTGCCCTCTGAAACTATTATAAGAGATGCTGACAACATCCCACAACTGCAATCTGTGCCCATTCTTCATAGGAAGGGTGAGGTGGACTGTGGGGGGTAACCCTACTTAAGGTAAATGGTGCCGTCTATGACCCATCATTCTGGGCCCCCAGGTTTCCCCTGCCAAGGGCCAGACACTGCCCTTCTGCTGGCCTGTAGCAAACTATTAACTGTTCACCTCTCTGAAACATAATAAAAGGGATTAAGAGCACTTCAGATCTGGCTCAGGTTCAATTCCATGTATTTCATGTGTCCTGAGATGTTGGAGGTCTCAACACTCACTTTGATAAACGATAAGGACTGAACTGCTTCCCCTGATGATCCAAAGCTAGTTTCTTTAAGCCAAGAGCCTATTTCTGCGAAACAGAGAGAAGAGAACATGAGGTGAGGGAATGCATCTATGGCCCCTGGGTTTTCTCACAGCTGACAGGAGGGCAGGGAGGGAACAAGTCACTTTTTGTTTAAATGGCAGGACTCCTTCAGTCCTTACCTTGAGTCCTGACACTCCTGAGATCTTCCCTCTGATGACTCCAGTCAAACTCCCCTTTACCAGATCTTTCAGCTCCCTGAGACCAGTGACCTGCAAACAAGATGGGGTGCTTAGGCTGATAGCCCTACCCAGCACGGTAGGGGTCAGGTATGTGAGAATTGTAAGGCTGGTGACAGGGGTTTCCTTGACTCATCCATTGGAAGTCCTTACTTGGGCTGTGCAAGATCCTGGAACCTCTGTTTTTAAGTAAAGCCACCCACTCTGGTCAACATCCTTACCTTCTTTTTTTTTTTTTTCTTTTTTTTCGAGACAGGGTTTCTCTGTGTAGCCCTGGCTGTCCTGGAACTCACTCTGTAGACCAGGCTGGCCTCGAACTCAGAAATCTGCCTGCCTCTGCCTCCCAAGTGCTGGGATTAAAGGTATGCGCCACCACTGCCCCGCTCATCCTTACCTTCTTGACATCTGAGAAGGCATCACATCCCTTTATATCTGTATGGGTTGTCCTGGAATGTTCACATGACCTGGGCTCATCTCTGTTGATATTAGGGTTTTCTAATTCCATCTGAGGTTCATTCATCTGACTTGTACTTCCTGACATCTTCCCTTATGTCCAGATGACACAAGATCTCATCTCTCCAAAGACTTCCACCTTCCTGCCCAAGGTAGAAGTAAGCATGCCACTTAGTATCTCTGAGTGTTGGCCTCAGAATATAACCAGGCAGTACAGTTCCTTCTTTCTATACTATGGACACATACAGTTCCCAGAAGTACATGTCTGAGATAAGACTAATTCTGGAACTCCTCTGTTTACAACATGTGGTTCCCTCTGCCAAACTGACATCACCCTTAGAACAAAAATCTTCACCTACTAAAGAAGTCCCACCACAAATTATGAAACATAAAGGAGAGGCAGACACAGCACCTACATACCCAGGGCTCTCTGGGTAACATTAAGAGAGGTGGACAGGTATTATGACATCCCTCGTTGGGGAGGGGATTGTACTTTTTCCTCACCTTTAGTTCTCACCATGGTAACTGAAACTCACCTAGACTGCTTACAAATGCTGGACACCTCCTCTGGTAATCCTCTGCTGCTCAGATTATATCCTTCAGTAAGTACACTCACCGTCCTTGGAGAAGAGAAAGAAGAGACAATGAAGCATATCTGTATACCCATGGGGGAAGGCTCACAAAGCTTATGAGAGAAGGACTGACAACAATGCCAATGCTGAATTACATATGGACTATCTAAGGTGTGCTATCCTCCGTGAAACCTAGATACTTCCTTGACTCCTGAAGTATCTATCCTAGGACCTCTTTTCCATGGACCTCAGAAAACGTTCTGACCTTATATCTACTGAGAACAAAGTAGGCCTCTCCCATAATTAGTCTAGCCACATGTAGTACAGTACTATTTTTGGATATACAGCTGGACTATCTAATAGGGGCATCTCTTCCATTTACCTTCAGGGTCTCACCATATCACTTCATGAAGTCTGGGTACTCTCTACTCCAATTGCCTCCAAAAAAATTATCTAAATCAGAGACTCTTTGGAGGATGGAGGCTAACTCCTATGAGTGCACCCCTCCCTGTTTGGTGCAGAATGGGCAATGGAGAAGCACAGATTTGAGGTTCCTCCACCTAGGCATAAAATCTCACCTTGATTCCAAGAGTACCTGGAGAGGGTATGGAGAACATAATCATATTTTAAAAATATTTTATTAACTCTTAGATAATTTCATACATTGCATTTTAATTATATTCAACCCCTTTCCCAAATCCTTGTAGTCCCAACCCCTTCTTTACCTATCAATCTTTGTACTCTCATACTTTTTGGTGCTTATATCCTGCAAGAGACTTTTTGTGCCCACCCTAAGATCTCATCTAGACTCGGAAGACATCATCATGTGGCCATTTTTCTTCAAGGAACCTCAAAAATGGTGCTGAGTCCCTGAAGTCCATGTATGCAGATCTAGTAGCTTGGATAGAAGTTCATTCCCACAAATCTTCCCCCACCCCATTTGGTTCAAGGTCCTCAAAATGATACAAGGTAGCTAGGTTGTCTGGGCCTAACTATCTAGAAACAGGTTTCCACAATCCACTCTCAGCTCCCATCTTTATTTAAAAATGTTTGCTGATTCCTGATTTCAGGGAACTTGTGAGCCTATGGCCAGAGTTCCCAGAGACAGAGGGGAAGGGGCTCATTTCAATAAATGATCCCTGTTTGATGCAGTTCACATTATCCATCCTATAGTATGTGGGGTCATTCTATCCAAAGCAGAGCTTTCATAGTACATACCTGGGAAGCCCTTTCACCCAGGATACTATTCCACCCCCTTATCTCACAGAATGACTAAAACTAGTGATTATCCTTAGTCCTCAGGTATCATGGAACAAGGGGCTCACTCCAAAAGTGAGCTCTATTTGGAGCTAGGCTGATGACAGGGGTGAAATTGCATTATTTCAAGGTATTGTCAGTGTTGAAAGATGCCCTTTCCACCACCTTGTGCTCTCATGTCCACCACAAAAGTGCAGAATGTCTGTTTTCCTTCTAGAAAACTCAGAAAAGCCCCCAGGTGCCCAATATGGAAGGTGGGGAGGGTCTCTTCCCCAAAGAGAAGACCGCAATAAGGAAGCTGTATTATTTAAGGGACCATCCACCCTGAAAGGTTTCGGAGTCAGTCTGAAATTCTCACCTCAACTGACACAGTGATGCTGCTTCCTTCCAGGTGTCTTGCAAAATGGCGCGGAGTCCACAAAGTCCCTGGATATGAAATGCTGGCGAGTGAGGGGAGTGTTAGTGGGGAGTCTGGAGCACTGGTGAGGGGCTGGAGGGGCTCTATCTCACAAGTCAGTACAGAGGATTCTTTAAGCTCAAGGAACCTCAGAAAACGTCCCCAAGGCCTCCATGTCACCAGATATAGAGGGCTGGGGAGCGTCTCATTCTCCTTAAGTCATCCCTTAAACTAAAAAACGGCCCCCAGGCTCTGATACAGAAACTTGGGCCCAAGCTCTTACCACTAAGTAGGCTCTCATTTGCTTCAGGACCCTAAAAGAATACAATTCTAGCTTAATAGTCTGGGCCTGTTGATCCTGGCTCCAGTTTCAACAACCTATTCCCCAGCTTCCATCTAGACGAATCTAGTCACATGATCCGGCATTTCTAGAAGCCTCTGAAATGGAGCCTAAGGACAGAGTCCCGGGAGAGGGCAGGCCAGGCGCTCATTCCCACAAGTGTGCCCCTGTTTGGTTCAGCTCACATTATTAAAACTATATGGGGTGCTCTGACCAAAGCGGAGCTTCCACAGTGCACTCCATTCATTCAGCCAGCTAGTCCATCACTTTCCCTCACGGACTGTTTGAAAATAGCAACTTTAGTCTCCACGATAGAGGACTAAGGGAATAATTTCTACAAGGTTACCCCACTGGGACCTAGGCAGACCACAGGGAGGAAACTGTATTATTTAGAGGACCATATATCCTGAAAGGTTTCCAGAGTCATCCCGAAATTCTCACCTCAACAATGCCGCTGCCTTCCAGGAGTCTTGCAAAATGGCGCTAACTCCACAAAGTCCCCGGATATGAAACGCCAGCAGGGAGCGTTGGGGGGGGGGGGGGCTGGGGCAGTCTGCGGGGTACCGACAGGGGCCGGCAAGGGGCTCTATCTCACAAGTCAGTACAGAGGCTTCTTTAAACTCAAGGAACCTCAGAAAACGTCCCCAAGGCTTCCATTTCACCAGATATAGAGGGCTGGGGAGGTTCTCATTCCCCCACGTCAGCACATAGTCTCTAGAAATCAAGGAGTCAGCTATTCCATCATTTTCCCTCAGGGAATATTTGAAAATGGCGTATATGTATTACATATACTCCCTCTAGAAATCAAGGGGCAAGTAGCTCATTCCTACAACTGGACCTACTTGGTTCTAGGCAGACCCAAGAGACTAATCTACAGTCTTTAGTATTGTTTATCCTAGAAAGGGGCTTTTCTAGCTAAGCCTAATCTCTCACCTCAACTCAGAAGGCACTGAGTGGCAGCCTCTTGTTTAGAAGCTTCACGAAATTGTTCTGAGCACTCTAAGTCTCTATTTGTGGCAGCCTCTAAGCTCCAGGAACCTCATAAATTAGCTCTGTATTCCCCAAGTCTCTGAATGCAGATGTGGAGCCTTGGGTACAGGCTCATTCTCACAAGTCTACCAGCATCTTGGTACAGGATTGTCAAAAGGATGTAAGGTAGCTTGATTGTCTGGGCTTGTCCATGTGGAATCTGGCTTCTACTATAAATTATCTTCAATGTAATTCTATCTGTAATCTACTCCCAACTTCCATCTTGACTATAAATGCCACATGCTCCCTCTTTTCTAGAAACTTGTGACAGCACCTGTGGTCAGAGTCTCTGCCACGGAAGGATTGGGGACTCATTCCCACATATGAGCCCCTGTTTGTTGTATGTCACAACACTATCCTGTCCTACGTTATCTGAGGTCCCTCTATACAGACCAGAGCATCCAAACTCTGCTCTCAGGTCCTACCTCACCATGCAAACAGTGCAGCCCTTTCTGCCTCCCTGAATGCATAAAGAAAGCAGGGAGGGCCTCTCATGTATGGGCCCCAGGAATGGAGGGGTAAAGACTCAAAGGCCCATTCATACTAATTGGCCCTTTTGGTCTATTGCTTGCCACAGGAGTGTAGCTGTAGTGTTTGGGGACCCTCTGTGGTACTTCAGATGTGAACCTTAAGGTCTTACTTTCAATGTCTCTGGAAATCCTGAAAATGGTTCCATGAACAGCATCTAGGGAGAGATCATGGGTAGGAGCAAATTCCAATAACCATACCAGGTTCAGTGGTAAACTGTCCACAGGAGTGCTGGTGTATACTTTGGGATTCTTCTCCCTGGATCTGAGCTTCTTTGACTATGAAAATGGACTCTGGGAATCTTACAAAGCACCCATAAGCTTCCCCAATTCCTTGAATATGGATGAAAATGTGTAGGTGAGGCTCATTTATATAAATTGACTCCAGCACATGTAGAGCACAGCTGGATTATTTAAGATACTTCTTTCTAGAGTTACATTTCTGTACACCCTCAGCTTTCCCCTGAAGGCCTAATAAGAATCAACCTAATTCAAACACACACACACACACACACACACACACACACACACACACACACACACACTTCTGCGAAGAGCTAGCTGTCCTGTCCCGCCTGGGGGTCCCTCCCGGGAGGGACAGCTGTCCTGTCCCGTCCCACCGGGGGGTGGGGGGGGGGCCCTCCCGGGAGGGACTATCGACCAGGGTCCAAAGTGTCCTGCCTGCAGGACTTTTAGGTGCTGAGGAGGGAGCTGTGGATAATGGAAAGAAAGACAGGAAACAAGAATTGCCTGGGAGCAAGTCAATATGTCCGATCAAACTCCCCAAAATGGCTTTATTGCTACGAATATATAACCACTTTAGGGTGGGAAGTGGCAGAGGAAGGGGGATTCCAGATGTCACAAATAGCTGTGAACCAGGATGGCAGTCATTGTTGTCTTGAAGCTGCAGGCTACTTCAAACAGGATGTCTTATGGCTTGCTGGAGGCAGTGAGAATGGGAAGGAATCAAAGGAATGCCTGCTGTGGAGCCCGGGACACTTTGACTTGCTAATTAAGCCAAGCCTGAGACAAGATTCAAACAAGGCCATTTGGTCTCCGGCAACTTCTTAGATTTAGCTAATGTACTAGTGAAGAAATTTTTATAAGGTCAATATGGTGAGCCAAAGAGACCCAGGTGAATGTGTAGAGTGGATGAAATTCTGAGTAAAAGTGTATTGTTTGACAGGGTCATAGTCATATCAAGGATGCCAGTGCCTTATGCACACAAACTCATGGTAACAGTCTTCTTCTGGGCCAAATGCAAATGTTGGTCATGTATATAAAACAAGCAACCACAGCTTCCTCCTTCCAGATGACTACAACCTGAGACTGCTCACCAATGAGGTCCCAGATTGTTTTGTGGAAGTTGGTCCTTCTGCATCAGAGTGAACATATCCTACCATACTCCAGATTTTCTGTACCTGTGTCTGTGTGATTGTTTTTCTTTATTCCATTGATAATCAGGTTCCCAAGACCAAGCTGTGTTGGCTACAGTGGATATAAAATACTTATTTAAAATAGAATCAAAAATCAATAACCTAAAATAATATGCTCAGGAATTAAATCCAGAAAAACTAGCTAAACAGTTTAAAAGAGGATCTTACTGATTGCCCCCATTATCCACAACTCTCTATCCTCCGCTCCTTCTCTGTGTCATACAGGACACAGACATTCCTTCTTATAAGAGTTTTGATCTTATTATCTCCATGATTGAGTCTCAATCAGTTGGTGTAAAATTACTCTCTTCCCAGTTGACCACTATTTATTAGTCAATATTATTGGGTCTTCAGATGGTTTTGAGGTCACTTTTATTATTCTCGTGTTCCCATTTGTCTAAGCCATTCTATAGGTCAATGGAGTTCTTGGGCAGTCAGACCTTCTATAGCTCATCATCTTTAAGTTTCTTATTTAGTGGGTACTTGTGGCAGGATTATCCTGGCCTTCTTCCCTTCTCTGCTTCAATTATTTTGGGCTGAGCTCTGGGAGATGATTGGTTCGCTTTGAACTTCATTTATTTCTGTAGGCTTAGATTTTTCACAACATACTTTAAGAATGTTTTAATCTCCCTTCTAGCCCACAAACCACAAGAGGTAGTGTAAAAGAAATGTTATTATGACACAGGGGGAAGTAGACCTGTTTAGAAATAGTGCTTTGGGGTGATTGCAATTTTCATTGTCAGGATATCAGCAGTTCACTCTACTAGCCAACCACCAAAACCAAATCAGCAGCTGCAGTCCACTCCACTCCGCAGACACCACATGTTGTGTTTATAAAAATATATAGAGAGATATATGTTATATGGGGTATGGGGAGGTAGGTGTGGGGGAAGGGTGTGCCTCAGTAGGCCCGAGCTCAGGCATCCCTTCCCCCTGAGAAACCAGCCACACACAAAGGTATAGTATAGAAATAGAGTTTATTTAGGGCATGGGAAGGGGAGTTAAGAGGGTATTAGAGGCAGAGAAAGGCAGAGAGAGGGAGAGAGTAGAGAAGTAGAGGAGTGGAGGCCGGCCATGACCATGTGGAGAGAGGGGGGAAGGGAACAGGGAGAGGTAAGGGAAGTAAGAGAGAGGCAAGAGAAAGAGATAAGAGAGAGAGAAGGGGGCAAGCAGCCCCTTTTATAGTAGGCCAGGCCCACCTGGCTGTTGCCCGGCAACTCCGGGGAGGAGCATACCTGTCTGTTGCCAGGTAACTATGGGATGGAGCTTAGACAGAATGCCAACACCACACATGAATCAGCAGCAGCAGTTTGATCCAGAAGAAACTGAAAGGCTCTGCCAGAAACTGAAAGGCTCTGCCTGATTGGAACAAGTCCATGAAAGCTGCAAGAAACAGCCCTAATCTCACAACAAATTCTTTGGCGATTTACTCTCTACAAAGTCATGATAAGTAAAGATCACCAACTCTGTGCAAGGCCAGCCAATACATGAACATCATCAGCAAAGACTAGAGACACAAAGCAATGCAAACCAAAGCAATAGCTTTCTCCCACTGTCTGTGGGGTCATATTTACATTCTTTCTAAACATCACACATCATGTCATGTGTCTGCTTCAGGGAAACATCCTCTCACCCATGTCTGCTTCAGCAAAACCTTCTTTCACATTTCTGCTTCAGCAAAACATCATTATGACCTGACTCTCCAAAGAAACCACATTTCATAGATACTTTTGCCATTCATTGCTGCTCTAAACAACTAGAAGGAAAAATGAGGAGGTCACAGAAAGGAATTAGTTTTCAAGAATGGGGAAGAAGAATGGGAGCACTGTGGGAAGGGGTACAGGCAAAGGTGAGTATGCACCATCTGAGGACAGAGTAGAAGTACCAGGGATAAGAGTCATATCAAAGGAAAAAGGAGGAAGACCTTGGATGGTTCTGCTTAGTTTGAATTTTCTTGGGTTTTAGAGTAGTAACTTCTTTTCTACTCTGTTTGGGCTGGTATTAACCACATGTATGAGGTGCTGATAGCTTTGTGTACACCTGTTAAAGCCCAATGTATCTTAATAATCTACACATAGTCTAGTGTACTTACACATACTACTCCTCACCACAATGAGTGGCCATACCTTTGTATCAATTGGCTAGCAAGCTACTCCCTTAGCCAAGAGTATA
>CM052722.1:111549851-111571726 GCA_028551405.1 Uromys caudimaculatus | reverse complement strand
GAGAGAGAGAGAGAGAGAGAGAGAGAGAGAGAGAGAGAGAGAGAAACAGTTCCCCATTCCCTCTGGCTCTTACTATATTTCTGACTAGTCTTCCACAAGGTTCCCTGGGCTTTGAGCGGAGGGATTTGATGGAGACATCTCATTTAAGACCGAGTGTTCTAAGGTCTCTTACTTTCTCCATAACATCTGGCTATGGATCTCTGTATTTTTCCCATCTGCTGCAGGGGGAAATCTCTCTGATGATGCTTTGAACAAGGCACTTATCTATGAGTATTGCAGAATATCTATGATCACTAATTATTTTTATTTTTCCGACCAGTAATATTTGGTTTTACCTGAGGTCCCTGGCCATCTAGTTTCAAGTTCTTGGTCACTCAAGCTGTGTTGGCTATGGGCTGCACCTCTAGAGTGGGCCTTAAGTCAAATCAGGTATTGTTTGGCTACTCCCACAGGCTTTGTGCCTCCATTGCCCTAGCATATTTTGCAGGCAGCACAGCATTGTCAAACAAAGGTTTTGTGGCTGGGTTGGTCTTTACATTCCTCATTTGGTAGCATGCAGAATACCACCCTGTACTGAAGACAATCGCATATATGGGTGAAGACTTTATGTAGGCACTCATTTGACTTTTCCATGTTCAACGAGTTCCATAGGTGTTGTCTTCAGAAATAGGACTTTGCTATCAGTTTGTATAAAGCAACCTAGTCTTGGCAATAGCCTGAGTTATTTTGGGAGTTTCTATAGGACCCACTTGACCAATAACCCAATTAGATGAGACCCATTCACAGTACTGGAGCTTCATTTGGTGAAAAGAGATGTCCAGTTAGAGCTCTGTCCCCTCCATTATTTGGCAATTTTATTTAAATCGCCTTCATATATGTATATATTTTAAGAAGCTTCTACTGTTTTAAGCTGGCATCTGTGGACTCTTAAGAGTCTGCAGCACACCCATCTATGGCCTTCTGGCTTTTAGAGTCTCCATTGAGAAGTCATATGTAATCCTGATAGGTCTATCTTTATATGTTAATTGGTCTTTTTCCTTTGCTGCTTCTAATATTCTTTCTTTGTTCTGTATGTTTAGTGTTTTGATTATTATTGGAGTTCTGTATTATTACTTTACCTTAATAGGCAGCATCTCTCTTTAGGTTAGGGAAGCTTTCTTCTATGATTTTGTTGAATATATTTTTCTGTGCCTTTGACCTGAAACTCTTCTCCTTCTTTTATTTCCATTATTTTTAGATTTTGACTTTTGATAGTGTTCCAGATTTCCTGAATGTTTTATGCCTTGCTTTTTGGGTTTGTTTGTTATTTTTCAATGCCTAGTATGCTACCTTCCATCTCATCTCATGTATTCTGTTGATTTCTATCGATGAGGTTTGCATCTGAGATTATTGTTCAAGTTTCTAAATTTTTAATTCCCAGATTTCCCTCAATTTGGGTTTTCTTTATTGATTCTATTTCTACTTTTAAGTCCTTAACTGTTTCATTCATTACCTTTCACTGATTGATTGTGGTTTCTTTTTTGTTTTGTTTTGTTTTGTTTTGCTTTTCGAGACAGGGTTTCTCTGTGTAACCCTGGCTGTCCTGGAACTCACTCTGTAGACCAGGCTGGCCTCGAACTCAGAAATCTACCTGCCTCTGCCTCCCAAGTACTGGGATTAAAGGCGTGCGCCACCACTGCCTGGCTGATTGTGGTTTCTTATACTTCTTTGAGGGATGTATTCATTTTCTCTTTAAGGACCTCTATTGTATTCAAAAGGGTATTTTAACATCTTTGTTTTGTGCTTTAGCTTTGCTGCAATTCTCAGGGCCTGCTGTGGTAAGATAGCTAGTGAGACATATTGTTCATACTATTATTAATTATGATTTTATGCTCATGTTTAGACATCCATGCTTGGGAAAAATGTAATTCTAGGTGCTGATATCTGATTTTGTCTTTATTAGGTGGGTGTTTGTTCCTTGGGTTCTGTAGCCCTTTCTGACTCTTAGGAGGGTGTGGTGGCTGTGTGTTACCTGGTAGAAAGTTCTTCTAGAATCCTGATTGGTGTGGCCACTGTGGATTCCAGGTAAACTGTGTTTCTAGGTATTGGAGGCTGACATAGTATAAATGATTTAAATTAATAGTCTGTGTATATTAATTAATGATGCAAATTAATACGGTGGCAGTTATTCCTTAACCAGCTAGTTCCCCAAATAACTACACAGAAGCCTTTTAATATTTCAAAGATTAAGTATTAGCTGGGCAAATTCTTAACTATCTCATCTAAGTTGACACGACCACCTAGACTTACCCAGACACATGGCTAGCTATAAATTCCAAGCCTGTAGTCACATCCATCTCTTCCCATGTCTCCTGGCAAGAAGGCCTTCCTATTTCTTCTCAAAGTTCCTTTCTCTCTCCGAGGAAATGCTGTTCTCCACTCTTTACTGACCAGTCACAGGCTTTAGCCTTTTATTGATCAATTAATGTGGGGGAACAAGGTTTGCACAACAAAAGCTGGTGTGCTGAGATTACACTTGTATTGGGGCAACTAGATCCTGGGGTGCAGAATTTAACATCTGCATATATAGTAGCACAACACCAACACCAACAACACAGGATTTGGAATAGGCTAGGAATTGGGCTGAGGAGGACCATGGGAGGGAGGAAAGCAGTTTCTGCTTAGTTCCCTGGGAATTGGGGCAGAGCTCAAGGAGAGGCCCCAACAAGTAGTCTGCTACAAAGCTGGGGAGAAAAAGAAGAGTGAAGACCTGAAGCTTCCCTACCTACTCCTCTGGCTTACTTGCTTCTCCGGAAGGTTTGGCTGACATGTTCCCAGGGAATTCTTACGGGAGTTGGAAGCTGGGATAATAGGATGAGTGGGGAGGAAGGTTGGAAGAGATCTGTGTGGCCCATAAGAGATGAGGGCATAGAGGACGGGATGCTGGAGCAGATAGTCTGCTACAGAGTTGGGGGTGGGACTAGGGGATTGTATGTGGAGAACAGGAGGGAGAGGCAAAAGGGTGGCCTGTAGATTGTAGGGAATGCCTGCTGGAGATGGGAGCTAGAACAAAAAGATGAGTGGGGGCAGTAAGTTTGGAGAAGATCAGAGTGATCTACTGAAAGTAGGGGTACAGAGGGAGGGGAGACCTCAGCAGGTGGTCTGCTGCAGAACTCAGGAAAAGACTGGGGCATAAGATTTGGAGCAGAGAAGGGAGAACTGAAGATCTGCAGTTAGCTTCCCAACTTTCCAGAATCACATTGCTGGTTTTTTTGTGTGTTTTGTTTTGTTTTTGTTGTTGTTGTTGTTGTTGTTGTTGTTTTTAAGACTGCATGAGATCAGACTTTTAGCCAATTTCTACAGCCTTCTTATGGCTATCACAGTGCATGTACCACAGCCAAGTGCCATTTATACAAAGAGGGCATTCACACTTATTAAGCTTCTCTACATAGCAATGTAAGGTCAGTAGGGACAAAGAAAAAGAGTGAACCTGTAAGACAAAGGGAAATGATAGAAGGAAGGAAGGAAGAAAGGAAGGACAGAATAAAAGTAAGAAACAGGAAAAATATTAATATAAGTTGCTTTTTTAAAAAATAAAGAAAAACAACAACCCTAGTATCTATCACCATGGGAAAAATCTGAACCATTTAGACCATTCATATTCAGTCCATGGTTTCTGCCATAGCTAAACCATTACTATAATTGCATATGGGAACGTGCTATACTGTTATCTTGGCTTAAGATCTTTCTTTTTATTATTATTTTTTATTTTTTTATTTTCTCTTGTTTTCACTTGTTTTTTTTTTTATTGGATATTTTATGCATTTACATTTCAAATGTTATCCCCTTTCCTGGTTTCCCCTCTGGAGGCCTCCTCTCCCATCCCCCCTCCCTCTGCTTCTATGAGGATGCTCCCCCTCCCACCCACCGCCTCCCACCTCATCTCCCTGGCATTCCCCTACACTGGGGCATTGAGCCTCCATAGGACCAAGGGCCTCTCCTCCCACTGATGCCCTACAAGGCCATCCTCTGCCACATATGCAGCTAGAGCTATGTGTCCCTCCATGTGTACTCTTTGGCTGGTGGCTTAGTCCCTGGGAGCTCTGGGGGTCTGGTTGGTTGATATTGTTGTTCTTCCTATGGAGTTGCAAACCCCTTCAGCTCCTTCACTCCTTTCCTTAACTCCTCCATTGGGGTTCCCGTGCTCAAGCCAATGGCTAGCTAGCTGCCAGCATCTACCTCAGTATTTGCCAGGCTCTGACAGAGCCTCTCAGGAGACAGCTATATCAGGCTCCTGTCAGGAAGCACTTCTTGGTATCCACAATAGTGCCTGGGTTTGGTGACTGTATATGGAATGGATCCCCAGGTGGGGCAGTCTCTGGATGCCCTTTCCTTCAGTCTCTGCTCCACAGTTTGTCTCCTTATTTCCTCCCATGAGTATTTTGTTCCCCCTTCTAAGAAGGACTGAAGCATCCACACTTTGGTCTTCCTTCTTTTTAGGCTTCATATGGTCTGTGAATTGAATCTTGGGTATTCCAAAATTTTGGGCTAATATTCACTTATCAGTGAGTACATACCATGTGTGTTCTTTTGTGACTGAGTTACCTCACTCAGGATGTTATTTTCTAGTGCCATCCATTTGCCTGTGAATTTCATGAAGTCATTGTTTTTAATAGCTGAGTAGTACTCCATTGTGTAAATGTACCACATTTTCTGTATCCATTCCTCTGTTGAAGGACATCTGGGTTCTTTCCAGCTTCTGGCTATTATAAATATGGCTGCTATGAACATAGTGGAGCATGTGTCTTTATTACATGTTGGAGCATCTTCTGGGTATATGCCCAGGAGTGGTATAGCTGGGTCCTCAGGTAGTATTATGTCCAATTTTCTGAGGGTCTGCCAGACTGATTTCCAGAGTGGTTGTACCAGCTTGCAATCCCACCAGCAATGGAGGAGTGTTCCTCTTTCTCCGCATCCTCGCCAGCATCTGCTGTCACCTGAGTTTTTGATCTTAGCCATTCTGACTGGTGTGAGGTGGAATCTCAGACTTGTTTTGATTTTCATTTCCCTGATGACTAAGGATGTTGAGCATTTCATTAGGTGCTTCTCAGCCCTGCGAATTTCCTCAGTTGAGAATTCTCTGCTTAGCTCTGTTCCCCATTTTTTGATAGGGTTGTTTGGTTCTCTGTAGTCTAACTTCTTGAGTTCTTTGTATATATTGGGTATTAGCCCTCTATCAGATGTAAGTTTCTGACATACTAAACAATTCAGAATCCCTCTATATAATATTCCTCCACCTTGGTAGACAAATCCATATTCAGTCCGTCTGTCCGAGTCAGAAATTGACAGTTATTTGGAACTCTTTTCTCTCCTCCTCTTCTGCCTTCTCCTCCTCTTCTGCCTTTTCCTCCTCCTTTATTTTTTTCTCCTCCTCTTCCTCTCTCTCTCTCCCATTTTATCCTCTTTCCTTCTAATGAATCTCCAAGTTCTCTCAATCATACTTCTTAAACATGTCAGACTTATTTTCACCACGCCCGCTAACACCAGCCCATCTCAAGCCATTACTATCTCTTGCTTATAATTCTGCAATGATCTACATTTCTAGAATCTAATAGGTTGCATATTTCTGTAATGAATTCTCTATCAAGAATAGACATTTTAAATGCCACGTGAGTTTTGTCTTACTTAAATTTTTCCAATGGCTACTTGTTTGTCATCATTTTATATGTTTCTTTGAATTTGCTATTTTTTCCTGCTGTGCTAGTTCCTTCAGATTCATCTTCTGAAATCTAAGGTTTCAAATACTTGATTCTTCCTGTGTAACATGTGTTTACATCTCTCAACTCCTTATTGCACAGAAGAGGATACTGGTTTTGGAAGGTGAAGGTCAATGGAGTGAAACAGGCAGAGTCCCTCAATATTTTCCCCTCATGAGGAATCAAGCCACCAATTGTACTGATTTTTCTTAGTATGGTGTTATGAAGAGAAAGAAATGGAGGGAAAAGATGATAAAACAATGGTCCATGTAGTATATCATCTCTTCTTCTAAATTTTATTTCAAAGGCATACAAAGTTATTAATATTGATGGTGGGGGAAAATCACCATATTAGAAATAATACAGTGTGATTGTTTGCTGGCCCAACACAGTCCAGAACTTAGAAATACACTTTCTATATAGGAGGTTAAGGAATTCCAGGAGAAAAGTGAAGTTTTTAGAGGAACACAATGGGCTTGAAGAACATATATTGGCATGTATGTGTGACTCACAGAACAGATGCTACTGGTCTATAAATGATTTTTTAATTATTATTTTCTCTTTTAAAACAAAGTCTCATTCCTGGCTGGCTCAGAACTTGCAATGTAGAGCAAACTGTTTTCAACCTTGCAGCAGTTCTTCCTTGGCCCCCTGAATTGGGCTACAGGTATGTGCCTCCATGCCCACCTTTGAGTAGTGCTTTTAGGACCAAGCTAGAAGACCATAGTTGGTAACAATTTTTCTCTGGTCAAGTTTAGTCAAGTTGATGAAAGTATTGACAGGTGGTCTGAAGTCTCTCTTTCTTCGTTGGCGTTTCTGAACTTTCAGCAAAATCTTCATGATTGAAGGAGGAGAAGTAAAGAAATATCAAAGGGACTAGAATTGTGAGACAGTTTCTAAGGCTTTGTTTTCCTTTAGATAAACCTCTCAGTATGGGGAATGAGGGAGAATATACCACAGTAATAGTGAGCTTGCTGAACTTGAGCAAGGCCCTGGGTTTTATTCCCAGCAGTGCTTAATGAGAAAAAGAAACAGTAAAAATGAAAGAAATGTCAGGAGTTGTGGTTTACACAGAACATTCCAGGCCAGCCAGGGCCATATAGCTAGACCTTGTGAGAAAAACAAACAAAAGTAAACTAAAAGATTGTTTGGGGGACATAGGTGAGCAGTAGCATATATTCAGGACAAGAAAGCAAGGGGGCAGGGCAGAGTGACAGAGTGATAGCTCAGTGACATGATAGAAGCAGAGTTCAGTCTTCAATATTGTCAAAAATAAAATAAATTTAAAAGCTTATAATCTTGGACTCACAGCATAGATGCACAACAATTGCAAAAAGTTTAAAGCTATCCTGGACTATATATCAAAACCCAAAACTCAAAACCAAAACCAATCAAGAAAGGATGTGTGTGTGTGTGTGTGTGTGTGTGTGTGTGTGTGTGTGTGTGAGAGAGAGAGAGAGAGAGAGAGAGAGAGAGAGAGAGAGAGAGAGAGAGAGAGAGGTTGTATAGTTCCTCTCTTCTTCATCCAAAACAAGTAGATGTGAAGCCTGAAGACTGCTCTTGAAGTCTCAAAATGGAATGAGCACAGTACTCCTCAGGGTGTACTCAGCAGCCTACATTGACTATCTGACGGTCCACGCAGTGGCTTTGAGGCTCTTAAAAGTATAAAATATATGGAATTGGAATGAGGGTGTCCTTTATTTTTTTTTTAAATTGGGTCCTAGGGTAAATACTGTCAGGGAACACTGGTAGTGTTTTTATCACTTAAAGAAGGTTCCACCTTGGGCTAACTTCTTCTTCTTCTTCTTCTTCTTCTTCTTCTTCTTCTTCTTCTTCTTCTTCTTCTTCTTCTTCTTCTTCTCCTCCTCCTCCTCCTCCTCCTCCTCCTCCTCCTCCTCCTCCTCCTCCTCCTCCTCCTCCTCCTCCTCCTCCTTCTTTTCTGACTGTTTCATTTGGTTTCCTTGACTTCTGTTGAATGATCCTTAAGCCAAATCTGCATGCAGTACTATTGGATCCATGTTTATTTTAAAGAACATTTTCTTCTTAAACCTGGGATCTGGGTATGATTTTCTGTTGAACAAGAGCTTGAAACTGTCCAGATCTTTCCCAGTGAATATGAACTTTTTCCTTTGCAAAGCTTCAAGGCTTGCCCTCCAGAAGGGCCTGCAAAGTTAATATCTTGGGCACAGCTATACTCCTGTGCTTAAGTTTTGTAAATAAGTTGGTCTCTGTTGTTCTAATGTTACTCTTCTTTCTCTCGCTGAAGAATCTGGGGGATGGGAGGGTCAACATAACCTCTTGTCAATGCTATAAGTAAGGATACAGGATTGCGCACTCTGATTTATTCCCAATCAGTCATTTGGGTCAGAGCAGCACTGGAAAATACAGACCAGGGTTAAAGGCATTTGAGGAAAAATACAAGCACAATCCATATTATCTGTGCTTTCAAAGGCAGTGCTAGGAACTACTCCTGATAACACAGTGTATGAGCAATACAGACTCCTCTAGTCTCTCTGGCAATCCAGTTGCCTTGGAAACACAGTGATGCAAGGAATGACACACACACACAGCTAAATGGTGCTTGCTTATCCCTCTTAAAGGAAACGCTTCACTCCTCAGGTTTTTGAAAATTCAGATGCCTTTTTACCTTGATCCCACTGACTGGAATGTTATATTCTTATGCAGAAAGCTACCAGCAGATCTGAATTGTTCCTTAACGGGCACAGAGTCATATTCTGGTCTTGCCTTACATATTTTTAAGATTTTATTTTTAATTATGTGTAAGCATGTATATCTTCTATGGGTGAGTGTGTGGCCACCGGTACAGATTTCTGAAGGGGTCCAGAGGTGTCAAATCCTCTGGATCTGGAGTTACAGCTGGTTGTGAACCACTTAACATGGGTTCTAGGAATCACATGTGGGTCACTTACAAGACCAGAGCACACTCTTAACCATTGGGCCATCTATCTCTCCAGCCAACAGTGGTTTGGATTTTGCTACTTCCAAATCATCTATTAACTTTTGAAATCATCCCAATCTTTACAAAATACTAGAAGGCACAGCAATTAAAGGAGCACAATATATGAACATATCCTTGTTGGTGCAGTCTAAAAAGAGACTGAGTTAATACCTTGAAATATCTTCAGAAAGTTCTTCTCTTCTCACAAACATCCAGGGATGGGTTAATGAATGAAGCTTCAATCTTGGCTATGTGGCCTCGACTTACCCATTCCTCAGAGTTCTTGTCCATCCCCAGAACAAAAATGTGTGGCTTACAACCTATTATTGTCACTAACACTGTGCAGAAGGAAAATTCATTATTCTGGAATTTTTAAAACATACACTTGTCTTAGTTACTTTTCTTGTTGCTGTGATAAAACACCAAATAAAAACAAGGATAAAGGGGGCTTCTTTCAGTTCTGGGTTACAGTATGGAAGTTGTGGCAGCAGGAGCTTGAATCCGCATATGGAAATGTTGCATCTTCAGTCAGGAAGCAGACAATGATGAATATATGTTAGTGCTCAGCAGACTTTCTCCAGTTTGTACAGTCCACGGTCCCCATCTCAGGGAATGATCCCACTCACAATTAAGATGAATCTTGCCATGTCAATTTAGTTAACCAAGGTAGTTCCCCATAGGTGTTTACAGAGTCTCTTTTCCCAGGTGTTTTTAGATTCTTTCAAGTTGACAGTTATCACAACCTCAAATGCCAGAATCCCTCCACCTATTTGCCTCTATCTGGGCAACTCTTGACTAAAGCTAACAGGATTAAAAACTCAGAAGGATTCTAAGAACTAAGTCCAAAGGAATGTTCTGAAATTATGGGAAGAAAATCTCAAGGCAGAGGTGGGCAGATAGAAAGCATTAGAGAAGTGCTTGTGATATTAGGTGATGGGATAGCAAGCTCATTAAATGGTCTACTTTATTTTACTTTATATTTATAGAAAATTTTTATTTATTCTTTGAAAATTTCATGCATATATACAATGTATTTTGATTTTATTCTCCCCAACAACCTCCTCCCAACCCCATCCCCAGGTACCATCAATCCTTCTATCCAAACATCATGTGTTTAGTATTATCAGCCTGCTTAGTCCAATTAGTGTTGATCATATGTGAATGGGTGTGGGAATGAGCCACTAGGGTATGGGCTCATACTCTACAACCATCCACAGACACAGAGAAAAATGACACTCAGCAGTTGGCAACTGCCTATAGCCTCTATGCTATGGGTGGGGCCTCACAAAACCTTCCTTTATGCAAGCTGGAATGTTGATCGGCTTAATCTGGGCCGGTCTTGTGCTGTGAGTTGGCTTGCACATCAGCCATGTCAAGGCCAATAAAACAGTTTTATAGCTCCCCTCCTCATGCTCTGGACCTTACATTCTTTCTGCTCATTCTTCAACTCTCTTGAGTCTTGGATACAGGGAGCTTGCTATAGATGCTGATCCATCTATGGTTGAGCTCTTACAGTCATTTAATCTGAGCACATTAATATGTTATGTGTCCTTACACCAACCACTACCACTGCCAAAATAGTTTCTCTGAAAAAGGATAAGAACAGAACAAATCTATGACTATAAACATAACTGTTTAGAAGAGAGTTTGACACTATAACATTTTAGCAAAACAAAACCAAAAGATTCCCCTGTAGGGCCCATGAAATTATTTCCTAACTAACTTTTGGTTTTGAGCATGTTTACAGCACCAGGTGTAAATTCCTTGTAGTGGAGCAGACCTCAAATCTAATCAAGAAAATGTTACATAATCCCATAAAAAATCTTGTCATTATCGCAACAGTGGGCCCATCTTACTTGAACAGTAAATAATATAGCATGAAAGACCTGGTGCTGGGTAAAACTATTCATGTATGTTCTTCCTCAGCCACCTGCATAGCATCTGACAGCAGTATGAAAGTTGTCAGGAGAAAGTTACTCTGGCACTTGAGCTTGATTTCTCTGTGTCCTGCACCAAAGAGTGTGGTATCTTCAGCAATAAAGCCTTACCATAAAGTTATAATGGCCAACCAAAGAGGGCAAGGCTATATGATTAGGAGTTTCTATGAGGACTCCCTAAGCAATAAATAACTCATAGAGAAGTAACCCATGCCAAGTACTGAGATTTTCATTAAATAGCCCATGTCTTCTTGGAGCAGTATTATCTGCCTGTGCAAGGTATATCTGACCAAACTTTGAAAAATACCATATTCAAAAATTAACCTTAAAACTAACAGATTTCACACAAAAATAGAGAGAGAAAATGTGGTATATTTATACAATGGAGTAGCACTCAGCTATTAAAAACAACAACATCATAAACTTTGCAGGCAAATAGATGAAATTAGAAAATATCATCTTGAGTGAAGTAACCCAGATCCAGAAACACAAGCATGGTATGGATTCACTTATACATGGATATTGATATTAGCTTTTTTTTCTTTTTTTTTGGTTTTTTGAGACAGGATTTCTCTGTATAGCCCTGGCTGTCCTGGAACTCACTCTGTAGACCAGGCTGGCCTCGAACTCAGAAATACACCTGCCTCTGCCTCCCGAGTGCTGGGATTAAAGGCGTGAGCCACCACTGCCCGGCTGGATATTAGCTTTTAAGTAAAGGATAACCAAGCTACAATCCACAGATCCAAAGAAGCTAAGTAACAAGGAGGACTCAATGGGGGTATTTGTGAGTCTCACTGAGAAGGGTAAATAGAATAGACAGTGCAGGTGGACAGGGAGGGAGACTAGGTGGGGGTGGGGGTTGGGATGGGAACAGGAGAAATCAGGTAGGGGGAGAACAGAGAGAGAGTATTGAGAGAGACAACTAGAATCTGGGTGAATGGGGCATCTCTGGGACAAGCTAGAAACCTAGGGCCATGGAAACTCCCAGAAATCTATGAGGGTGACCCTAGCTAAGACTCTTAGCAATAGGGGATATGGAGCCTCAATTGGCCATCCAGGTAAGACTTGCAATGGAAGGACTGGTGCACTAACCCAGCCACAAAACCTTTGACCTTCAATTTGTCCTACTTCAAGACGTGCAGGGGTAAAGATGGAGTAGAAATAGAAGGGACACCCAACCAATGATTGGATCAGCTTGAGACCCATGCCATGAAGGGAGCCCACCACTGACACTGCTACTGATATTGTGCTGTACTTGCAGACAATAGCTTAGCATAACCATCACCAGAGAGGCTTCACCAAGCAACTGATGTCAACAGATGCAGAGACACACAGACAAACATTAGGCAGGGCTTGGGGAATTCTGCAGAAGAGGGAGAAGAAGAATTATAATAGCCAGAGGGGTCAAGGACACCACAACAAAATTTACAGAATCAACTAACCTGGGTCCATAGGGGCTCACAGAGACTGAACCAACCAGGAGCATGAATGGTTTGGTCTTCATGTGGGGCTGCTAGCAGAAGGAGCAGGGGCTTTCTCTGACTCTTTTGCCTGCTTTTGGAACAATTTCACCCTACTGGAATGCCTCATATGGACTCAATAGGAGAAAATGCCCTTAGGCATATTGCAACTTGGTATGCCAAGGCTAGTTGATATCTATGAGAGACCCACCCTTCTCTGAAGAGAAAAGGAGGAGCAAGGGATGGGGGAGGAGATATTGGGGGGAATGACTGGGAGGAGAGGAGGGAGGGACTCTGGCATCTATAACATCTTGGGGTATCCAAGGCAACTTCAACTTTACAGCTTCTTGTTCCAATGTCTGAAATCCACACATGATCTTCTGGGCTCCTCCAAAGGTCTTGGGCCACTTCTCCAGCTCTGCCCTCTGTAGCACTCTAGGCTCTGGTTGACTGGTCTCCACTGCTGCTGCTGTTTTTGATGGTCATCCCATGGTACTGGCATCTCCAATAATGGATAGTAGAGGAAGGCTGTTATAAATACCATCTAAGGCCATGTGACCAGTTGCAGAAATGAGGATTATAAGTGACATGGTGCTTCTGTTTTATTTTGTTACTAAAAGGATATTTCCCAAGGGATATTGAGCTATATTAAATTTACAATGCTTTTGTGATTATAGGAGGGATAGTTATAACATTGTTTTCATTTGGACATGAGATATGATTTGTGTCAAGTTGACAAGGGGTAGATTGTGATGGCTATTTCCAGTTGTCAACTTGACTATATGTGGAATGAGCCACAATCCAGAGATGGAAGACACATCTGTGATTTAGATCTTGAGGTTGGAAGACACAGGATTTTGATCCAGATCTTGAAGCACAGTGGCTATGAAAAGCTTAGGCCCAGACCAGGTAGTCCATGCCTTTAATTCCAGGAGACAGAGGAAAGCAGATCTCTGAGTTCAAGGCCAGCCTGGGACAGAGCAAGTTCCAAGTAAAGAACAGTTTAGGTCCAGAAGTGGTTGTACCTCTAATCTGGGCCATATCTTCTGCTACAGCCCTACTTAGGGACAATGGAAGTTCTTCACCTGCTTGCACGTGTTTGCCAGCACATCTGTTAGAACCTACTTCTTTAGGATTCTAGCTTATACAGAAGACCAGCTGAAACACTTATCCTTGTGGGACTGAGCAACTACTAGATTCTTGGACTTCCCATTGTTCCCAACAGCTGCCCATTTTTGGGTTAGTTGGACTGCAGACTACAAGTCATTCCATTAAATTCCCTTAATATATATAGACATTTCATAAATCGTGACTCTAGAGAACCTTAACTAATACAAGGTGGAAACAGGAAGATCAAAAAGGACCAGAAGTTCAAAGTTATCCTCAGTGAGTGAGGATACATAATATAAAGTTTGAGGCTAGCCTAGGACAAGATCCTATCTCAAATCCATCAAATTGGAGCCTGGGGAAATAACTCAATAGGCAAAATGCAGATATGAGGCCCTGAGATGGATACACAGAACCCATGCTTGTAATCCCAGTGCTAAGGGATAAAGACTAGTGCACCTCCGGCTTACTGGCAAACCATCCTAGCTGAATTGGTTAGCCTACATCCCAGTACTGCCTCCAAAATTAATGTGGGTGTGGTAAAATGGTTCAAAGGGTAAAGGCACCTGCAACCATGTCAGAGGACTCAAGTTCCAGCTTGGGATCCACTCAGTGGAGAGGACTCCCTAAAATTTTCCTCTGACCTCTACCTGTGTGCCATGGCATGTACAAGTGTTCATACACACTCACACAGTTCAAGTCATCCTCAGCATCAATGACTTCCATATTCCTACTAGGATGGTCCATTTAAAGTATTCCACTGCTTCCCAAATCCAAAGTCCCCAAATCCATAATCCTCCAAACAGGAAGATAGCCAGGCCTTTCACAGTAATATCCCACTTCTGGTACCAATTTCTGTCTTAGGTAAGTTTTCCATTGCTGTGAAGAGACACCATGACCAAGGCAATTCTTATAAATGACAAGATTTAATTGGGGCTAGCTTACTGGTTCTGAGGTTCAGTCCATTATCATCATGGCAGGAAGCATGGCAGCATCCAGGCAGGCATGGCACTGGAGGAGCTGAGAGTTCTACATCTTGCTCTAAAGGAAAACAGGATGAGACTGGCTTGGAGGAGGGTCTCAAGGCCCACCCCCACAGTGACACACTTCTTCCAACAAGGCCACATCTCCTAATAGTACCACTCACTCTCTGGGCCAATCATATTAGAACCACCACACAGATGTATATATGAGATATCATATTCAAGTATACAAAGCCAAATTTTGCTTATTTTAAATTATCTCTTCACTACTGTATCAATAAGGATATTCTAGATTATACTACGTTAGTGAGCACTGCCCCGCAAACTTATCATTGATAAATCTCATGAGCTTCTTTTCACAGTAAGAGCCAGAGAATTTATATGTCTTCAGGCAAACAATATTTGCCAGACATTGCATGCACACATGCACTTGCAGAAGCTGTAAGTGTAAGCACAAGACCTCTACAAGATTAAGCCAGCCAAAATCTCAGTATTGACTGGGGAAAGCTCATCCCAACCCCAGCTGAGCAGCTATATAGCTTCTGTGGGAAGGAGAGACAGTTTTCTTCAGGGACATAGCCCCAAAGAGATTACCATTGCTCCAATAATTAGTCCTATACTCATGAATTATATACATTCACTCTAAATGGACTCTGTGAGTTTAAGAAACAGAGCATATTAAGTAAGATATGGGGGAAAGGAGTATGGAAATAGGGGTGGAATTGAAGGAGGGAGAAATGGGGAATAGATTTAATCAAAACATAGTCTTATAGGTAACATAAAGTCTTCTTTTTCCAATTTGACAGTCTGTATCTTTGTTATATTTAAACTGTTGTATTTGATGTGATTATTATGGTCAGGTTTAAATCTAGCAACTTGAAGTTTGGTTTGTCCCACTTGTTCCTTGGCTCTCCTTATCTCTCTTTCTTGCATTCTTTTTAGTGAATTTTATATTATTATTATTGTATATTGTTTAATTTTTTACTAACTGAAGCTATTTTTTTAATGTGAGTGCTTACTTTAGGGTTGATTGTTTATGTCTCTTTTCTGAAACCTATTTTAATTTTCAGATCACGTTTTTCAAACAATACTTTTTCCAGGTATAGAGCTTCATGTTGACAGGGTCTTTTCCTTTAGTACTGTCAAAATATCACTTACCATCATCTCATATACACTCTCTTCTGATACAAATTTTTATTACTTTTAAAAAAGAATTCATCTCTATGATACAACTTGCTATAATTTTCATGTTTTGAGATTTTTAAAGTAATGGTTTTTATTTTATATTATATAAGATTTGACAAAAGTTCTCAGCCATTAGATAACTTTTCTGCTGCCTTCTTATTTACAGTGTGTGTGTGTGTGTGTGTGTGTTGCATTTGTTCTCCTTTTTCTATTTAGATGTCCATTTTGGATGTTTATTATTGCTACACTCTCTAGTTCACCTTTGTTTTTCTTCTATATCTAACTTGTTATTCTTATACAATACATTTTAAATTTTTTACGTTGTACTTGTTATATACAAAAGTTTAACGCATTTCCAATAAGATGACCTTACTATTGCCTCCATGAGAATAAACCTATTCCTTGGCTTTGCTGGCTTTTTATTTGTCTTTTATGCTTATGGAATACAATCATAGTAATAATTGTCTTCATTTTCTTGTCTATAAAATCTGACACTGGTGTTTGCTTTCAATGATTGTTTTCTTTCCTCATTGCTGTTTTGGTTTTTCTGGGTCTTCATTGCTTTTCTAATGTAGTTACTTTTCTATTGTTGTGATAAACAACATAAACTGTTGGAAGATCCTTTCTGCTATTTAATGGTCTTAGTCTACTATGTCTAGACAGCTCCCCCTGAGCTCAGTGGAAAACGAAAGACTCCTTTTCCCAGCAGGGCTTCCTCTTCTCTGACTGACCTTATCTGTGGAGCCTGACCCCCCACATTCTCTATCTGGTCACATAGTCCTTGCTGAAATTATAGGAATACCTCTCCATGAAAACGAGGTATCGCCAGAACCTTAAGCTTCAGCCAATGAAATTTCACTTTAAGAAGAACCCCTTCCTACTTCCAAAGTTTATACAGTCCTTGTTCATCTCAAATAAAGAACATAAGCTGTTTCATTGAATATTGGCTAAGAGGGCTCTTTCACTGAATATCATCTAAAAAAGGTGTAACACTGAGATCCTGGGAGAAGACCCCCAACTAACCCTCCAACCCCACCCCCACCTCCACCCTACACCCTGGCACTTACTGCTGGACCTGGATCCTGCTAACCTACCAGTTCCAGACTCAGATTCATCCTTTCCTGCCTGGTTTGTAGCAGAGTCTGGACACCCTGAGGAAGAAAGCAGAGGGCAGAACCACAGTAACCAAGGCAACAAATCAGTTTAGAGAAGGAACAGTTTATTTGACCTTATAATTCCAATGGAATAAAAGTTCATCACCATCATGGTAGGGAAGCACGGCAGTAGTCAGACATGGAAACTGGACATCAGCTGTGTGTTCATACCTCAGACTACAAACAGGGGGTTGAGAGAGCACACTAGAAACAGCACATAGCTTTGAAAATTTCAAAACTCATTCCAGTGATACACTTCCTCCAGCAAGGCCACACCCTTAAGCCTCTCTAAACAGGTCTACCAACTGGGGACCAAGAATTCAAATGAATATGAATTTGGGGGTCATCTCACTCAAACTACCACAAGGACTGAAGCCAGGCTGTATGTATGTATGTATGTATGTATGTATGTATGTATGTATGTATGTATGTATGTATATATGTATGTATTACATTTATGCAGGGTCCTATTTCACCCAGGTTAGCTGTGAATTCTCTGTAGGGGTGGTATAGAACTCCTGATCATTCTGCCGCCACCCTTTCCCCCAAGTACTAGGATTACAAGTATGTGCCACTACAACCATTTATGGGAATCAGACATTTTTATTTCACTTTGTCTGTTGCAGAATTTATTTGAATTCTCATGTATGAGTTTTAACCTGGAGTGCAGCTGAGCTAGTTAGAGACAGTATGAACTTTTGGGATTGTGTGTTTAAGATTTAAGGCAGAAACTACTTGTTCCAGAGCCAGGTGTGAAGCAAGAAACTATTGTGTACCCTCCAACTGCCAAGTGCATTATGAGTCTCTCTCTAGGTTGGCTGATGGTAGGAGCAGTCTGTGTCACTAACTCTCATTCTTTGAAAGCATTCTTACCCAACTTCCAATAGTTTCCTAATATAAGCATGATAGTGAAGACATATTTTCAGGTCTCCAAAATTGTTGTAGGTGCATGTTCCCCTTCTCAGTATTCTGTACTATGAGTTTTCACTTTTTGTCTTCCCAGACTCTAATTTCTATCAACTCAAGGATATCATCACATTCTGTTTAGATTCTTCTCTCCTTAAATGGTATCCCAGGAACTTTAAAAACTGTGTATTCAAAGAACCAGATAATTCATAGAGCTCAAAACTAATCTGTATTTTATAGGATCAATGTGACTGTTGACTGACGTCTAGTGTCATGAAAAGTATGATTTAACTTATTTTCATGGGAAGTGGCAAGATATATCCAATCTATCTTACCCAGAAGTAATTAATTAAATTCACTTAATTATCAATTGTGTTCAATTCAATTAACTATCGATTGTGTTTAATCTAATTCATTTAAAATCAAATTTACATTTAAGTAATCATGTAAGTATTTGAATAGTTCCCTTAGAGAATTATAGTATAGTGTAACTGATGTGCAGAACAGAAGAAGCATGTCACCAACTGAAGCTGTCCCAGTCAGGCTCACTGTTTTTGCATCAAGTTCTGTGCTACTGTAATTTGTTTTAGTTCCAACAGTCTTTCACACACAAAGTCATTTTCCCATTGAAGATTCCTTTTGCCATTGTTGTTACTTTATAACTGGAAAATGCCACTCCTTTTGGTCACTCTACCTAGACTAATGTCATTGGTTAAGCCAGATTTGATGTCATTTGGCCATAATAGAGTAAGGGTTTTGTGGATATATGGGAGAGATTTAGAAGTTAGATTCAAAAGTAACTGATGTCAATTCTATAACAGTTTAGATGCCAGGTGATAATTGAAGAGCTAAAGAAAGTTTATAATATCAGCTTTAATAGATCAGTGGATGCTGTAATTTTTAAGAGATCAGTGGATGCTGTCATTTTTTCATTTGAGAATCACTGTATAACAAAAGATCTTAAAAGAAAATATGAATCTGAAAGTAAACATATTGAATTTGCAGACGCAGTGGTTCATGCAATAGTTTGGGCTTAATTTTGCCTTCAAGGGAATGAGCATTCATTTATTGGCTTTACTGGCTTTCAGTAACTTACTCATCACAAGCTCTCAACAATTGCTGGGGACAGTTGAAACTCTTGGTCTTTTGAATTTTTCCAGTAAAATCCAAAGTCTGGCATCTAGGACTGGTGTCATTTTTTATAATTTTATATACTTTTGTCTTTAATTCACCAAGGTGTCTATTATCAGTGAAGGATATTGCAACTTTAGTGAACAGGGGGCAGGTCTTCAACTTCATAGAAGGAAGATGAGATAAGCCATGGTTATTGTGGCTCTTGCTATACCAGTTCTGGGCATGTACCCAAAAAAAATTCACAGAGATCCTACCACAGAGATATTTACGCATTCCTGTTATTGCTGCTCTATTTTTGATAACAAGGAAATGAGACCAGCCTATATGGCTATCAATAGGTAAATGGGTAATGAAAAATTTGGTACATACACACAATGAAGTATTATTCAGCTGCAAAGAAAAACAAAATCATTAAGCTTGCAGAAAAATGGATGGATTTGGAAAATGTAATATTAACTGAAGTCACTCAAACTCCAAAAGAAAATAATGCATTTTCCCTCATATGTTGATCTTAGTCATATATGTATGTAAACATATGTAAGTATCTGTATAGTATAATAATTTTAGAAGAGACTAAGTAAGAGTAACATTTGGTGATGAGAAAGAGTAAAATACAGGCAAAGGGATATAGAAAAGAAGATATAATATTTTCTCTAGTTCTTCAACCTTACCACCTTTCCCTTTTCTTTTTCTGTTGTAGATAACTACATAAAAAATGAAACTGATAGTGAAAGTGTAAACCCCTATGTGAAGCTCTGTGGCTGCAGAATGGCCATTGGAACTGTATAGAAGTTCACTGAGATGTCTAGAGTTTGGGATTGGACAGTGTTTGAATGGCTTCTTTAAACCATCTTTGTGATTTTTTATTTGTTAGTTAATTAGCATAATGTGATTGTATTCTATTTTTTAATGAAGCCATATGAGTTATATCCCCTTTATGATACCATCACAGGCTTTCAGAGAGGAAGCACTCACAACCTGGGGGCTTCCCTGCCTCATTTACTTGTACCTTCAGTTTAACAATATTCTCTTATTTCCAAAGAGTCTCAAGGCTCAGCCTAATCATCAGGACTCTGTCTGAGTGTTTGAGGATTTAGATTCAATGCTGAGGACAAGTCTTATCCCAGATATAAAACTTGTGACTTTTCAGTCCTCATCTCAGGCAGCTATGAAACAGGTATACATCATTACGCAAGCAGAGTTGTTAAAGAGCCAGAAATTGAAACTATTTGCACCCCTGCCAAGCATAGACCTCTGGTCTGGAAAAATCCTGGTTGCATCTTAAACAGATGAGTAATTCTCTTCCCATATTGCAGCATCATTTATGAGTAAGATCCTGTTAACCATGTAAACAGACTGGAGCAAAGAGAGATAGTGATTGGCAAACCATATTGTACATGTGTCTTCCAGCTTCTACTTTTCTCATTATTTGTCTAATATTCTAGGAACTGGTCCCAGGTTGAATCAGCCTAGCATAAAAGAACATGGCTTTGATTTATATAGAAAGGATTTTAGTTAGCTTCAATGCCACAGATATTTCCAGAGTCCTTTACTCATTATTCTGTTGAGTCACTGCCATAGAACACACATGGCCCTTGCTATATCAGTGATCACAGTAGAGTTCATCATCCTATAAAATTAGTGATATATTATCTGTGGCTCAGATTAACAAAACATTGCTCAGATTACAAAATGATCACACTATAGAAAGGTACTTTGAACGATATAGCAGACAAATTGAGTCTTCTGAGGAACATTTTTTATATAGGTAGAAATTGTATCCAAAGCATTTCAGGCTGAATAACTACTGTGTAAACAAGTTTAAAAAGTGGTAGTGGACTGGAGCTGGGAATAGTGGATACACTCTGTTATCTCACCACTCAGAAGATTGTAGCAGAAAGACTAAGAGTTCCAGTCCAGCCTGGAATAACATAATAATTTTGAAACCAGCCTGAGCTATACAGATAGACTTTGTCTTTAAAAAACAAGTGATAAACAGATAAAATGTTGTACATGAATACAGTGGGGATTTTATTCAACTATGAATAAAGATGAAAGTGTGACATTTGTAGAAAGATTAACAGAACTGGATATTATATATTGCAAAGGAATCCAGGTGATTTTGAGAGCATGTGTGTGTGTCTTTCTTGGGTATTTTTTGTTTTGTTTTGTTTTAAGGGGGAAGAAAAGGGGCATAGAGTTGGTGGGGAGGTAGGAGAGATTTGGGAGGAGTTGGGAGCAGGAAAAACATGACCAGAATATATTGTATAATTTCTTTTCAATTAAAAAATATAAAATACCTGTTATTTTGTTGGTGGTGGGGATTGTGTGTGTGTGTGTGTGTGTGTGTGTGTGTGTGTGTGTGTGTATGTGTGTGTGTGTGTGTGTGTGTGTGTGTGTGTGTGTGTGTGTGTGTGTTTTCTTTGTTTTGGTTTTGCTGGTGTAAGATTATTTCTTGTGTTTTCATGGGTATAGTTAACTTTCTTGGTGGGAATTTTCCTTCTAATCTTCTATTGGACTGGATTTGTGAATAGATATTGTTTAAATTTGGTTTTGTCTTGGAATATCATGTTTTCTCATCTATATTGATTGAAAGTTTGCTGGGTATAGGAATCTGAGCTGGCATCTGTGGTCTCTTAGGGTGTGCAGGACATTTGCCCAGGCCTTTCTGGCTTTTAGAATCTCTGTCTAGAATTCAGGTGTAATTCTGATAGGTCTACCTTTATATGTTACTTGGATTTTCCCCCTTACAGCTTTTAATATTCTTTCTTTGTTCTGTATATTTGGCATTTTGATTATTTTATAACAAGAGGATTTTCTTTTCTGGTCCAATCTATTTGATGTTCTGTAGGCTTCTTGCACGTTTATGGCCATCTCTTTTTTTAGGTTGGGCAAAGTTTCTACCCTGATTTTGTTCAAAATATTTTCTGGACCTTTGAGTTGGGATTCTCTTTCTATTCCTATTATTCTTAGTCATGGTATATGTGGATAGCACTCACTTATATGTGGATATTAGCTATAAAGTAAAGGATAATCATGCTGTGGAGAAAGAGGAACACTCCTCCATTGCTGGTGGGATTGCAAGCTGGTCCAACCACTCTGGAAATCAGTTTGGTGGACCCTCAGAAAAATGGACATAATACTACCTGAGGACCCAGCTATACCACTCCTGGGCATATACCCAGAAGATGCTCCAACATGTAATAAGGACACATGCTCCACTATGTTCATAGCAGCCATATTTATAATAGCCAGAAGCTGGAAACAACCCAGATGTCCCTCATCAGAGGAATGGATACAGAAAATGTGGTACAT
>CM052722.1:111513323-111549351 GCA_028551405.1 Uromys caudimaculatus | reverse complement strand
AGATCCCTTAGGGCGTCTCTTAGTACTACCATGTCCTGTGATTAAAGTCAGTGGGAAACTACAACAGCCTAATTCAAGCAGGATGACAAAGGATGCAGACCCATCAGGAATGAAGGTATGGGTCACTCCTCCAGGAAAAGAGCCAAGACCTGCTGAGGTGCTTGCAGAGGGTGGAGGAAATACAGAATGGGTAGTAGAGAAAGGTAGTTATAAATACCAGCTAAGACCATGTAACCAGCTGCAGAAACGAGGATTATAAAGAAATATGAATGCTTCTGTTGTATTTTGTTAAGAACATATTTGCCGTTCAATTTCTTTAACATCAGTTGGTATTTAAGTTGAGATACTAAAGGAATGTTCCCAAGGGACATTGCCCCATTGTAAGTTTATAAATGTGTTTGCGATTGTACGAGGAATAGTTATATCATGTTAAGCATATTTATGACCTTGTTATTGTTTCATGTGGATATGAGATATTATTTGTGTCAAGTTGACAAGGGGTGGATTGTAGTGGCTATTTCTGATTGTCAATTTGACTATATCTGGAGTGAATTACAATCCAGAATTAGAAGGTTCACCTGTGATCTAGATCTTGAGTCTAGAAGACACAAGTTTCAGGTGTGGTGGTATACACACGCCTCTAATCTGGGCCACACCTGCTACTGGAGATCTACATAAGGACATTGGAAGGAGGATGATTCAATCTTCTTTGCCTGCGAGCCTTATGGTACTAAGCAACTGCTAGATCCTCGGGTTTTCATTTACAGCTACTGCTGATCATTGTTGGGGAGTTTGACTACAGACTGTAAGTCATTAACAAATTCCCTTACTATATAGAGACTACCTATAAGTTCTGTGACTCTAGAGAACCCTGACTAATACACTAAGAATATTGACATTTATTTGTTTCTCAGCCATTGGAGATTCCTCTCTGGTTTGCTCTGTATGTCATTTTTAAATTGGGTTATGTAGGTTGTTGGTATCTAAATTCTTGAAATATGTATATATATATATATATATATATATATATATATATATATATGTGTGTGTGTGTGTGTGTGTGTGTGTGTGTGTGTGTGTGTGTGTGTATACACACACATACATACCCTCTGTAGGATGTAGGTTTGGTGAAAATCCTTTCCTATTCTGTGGGCTGCCATTTTGTCCTTTTGACAGTGTCCTTTGCTTTACAGAAACTTTTCAGTTTCATAAGGTCTTGTTTATTAATTGTTGATCTTAGTGCCTATGCTGTTGGTGTTCTGTTCAGGAAGTTGTCTTCTGTACCAATGCTTTCAAGGCTATTCCTTACTTTCTCATCTATTAAATTTAGTGTATCTGATTTTTATATTGAAGTCTTTAATCTACAGTATCTTTTGCCTGCTTTTGGGACCCCTTTCCTCATACTGGTTTGCCTCTTTCAGCCTTAATACGAGGGGGGGTGCCTGGGCCTGATGTATCTTGTTATGCTGTGTTCTGTTGATATTCCTTGAAGGACTACCATTTTCTAAAGAAAAATAGAGGTGTGGAGGGGAGGTGGGGGTGGAGATTGTCAGGAGAAGAGGAAGGGGAAACTGCTATTAGGAGGTAGTAAATAAACAAACAAATAGGAAACAATATTTCTGTGTGCATGTCGATGTCACAGTGAGAGCAACTTGCACAATTGACATGTACTAGTAGTTATAATCATTAAAGTAAAGGAAAGATCTTAAATTACTGAGCTCATACTGATCTACAGTAACTAGAAAAGGTAAAACAAATAACACCTTAATTAGATAGAAGAAATAAAATTTAAAATTTATCTATACTTAAAAGGATTATAAAACACAAGCAAGTGTCATTTTTCCTAGCAATATAAGGTTGAAAGTAAAAAACGAGAAAGTGCAATTCCATAACAACAACATCAGACTAACCTCTCCTGGAGAGAGAAAGAAAGAAAAGGAAAAGATCGAAATTAAATTGCTGTGGTTGAAAAAAGTAAAGAAAATTATTCACAGCATGATTGCTATATAGCAAAATCTGACTATGTCTTAAAAATAATCTAAAACTGATGGCTGGTGAGCCCAGTTGTGAAGAACTCTTTTTGCTCTTGAAAAGTACCTGGCTTTATTTCCCAGGAACTATGTGGTAGCTCACAACCACCAAAACTCCAGTTACAAGGGATCATATGCCCTCTTCTGATCCCCAGGAACACCAAGCATCCACGTGGTGCATAGATATACATGAAGGTGAAATACTCATACACATAAAATAAGAATGTCTTTAAAAGATAATCTAAAACCAATAATTGAGTTTTTGTATGTGGTATAGATAGACTACAGTGGTCTCATCAAGAGGTCTATACTAATCCGTAGAGCCTGTGGATGTGTGACTTTATATGACAAGAGGGAGTTATGATTAAGGTAAGGATATTTAGGAAAGGATGTTTAGGAAGGAAAACTTCTTGAATCACCTAGGTGACAAGGAAAATCATAAGAGTGAGATAAGAGGGATACTGGAAGAAAGATCAGAAGATGCTATATAGCTAGCTTTTACATAGAAAATACGGTTGTGAGTCAAATAATGCAGGAAGCCACTGCAAACTAGAAAAGGAAAGAATTTCTTTCCCAATGCTTCCAGAAAGAATGCAGACCCAGTGACGTCTTGATTTTAATCCAGAAAGACTAATTTTGTAGTTGTGGCTTCCAAAATGACCCAGTCATAAATTTGTGTTATTTTAAACTATCCAACTTGTGGTAATTTATTCCAGCAGCCACAGAAAACTAATGTAGCAAGTTTGCAGGAGATAAGACCAATGAGTAAAATTAAGTGTACATTTATATAATGGCAAAAATTGAACTAAATTTTTTAAATGCCTCCTACAGTAGTTCCAAAGGTACAAAATACGTAAAGATAAACATGCCAAAAATGGAAACAATTATAGCCAAAAATTACAGAAAACTTCTGAGGAAAATTTGAAACTAAAATATATAGATTATCTGTGTTTGTCTCAATAGGGACAAAATGTTACTTTCCCCCAAATCTTTCTATAGATTCAATATAATGCAATAAAATTTTCACAAAAAATATAACCTGATAATAAAATGAAAGTGGATGGCATATACCTAGAAATCAAAATAACTGAATACAAGAAATTGGATGTCACATGGCCACCCCAGAAAAAGAATGCTTTAAAATTTGGGGGATCTGCTCCTCTCCAATTGTTAGCTACAACAGTGAGAAGGCATAATTTGACACTTTGTACAGTATGGTAATCTGGAGAGCTAGACGGAGACAGTAGAGACTGTCCTCAAATATGATGCCTCACTGGAAAGTTTCTAAACTGGAAGCTCCTAATTATAAATTGATTTCTGCCCAGCCATAGTATTGCCTGATCTCCAGGGATGGAAAAACAACTTTAAATTATACCAGGTTACCCAAAATATCTATATCTGCTAAGGTCTGGGTATTCACTGTCAGCCAAAGGTCCATGTGTTATAGGCATTTTCCCAGGGTATACTCATTAACCCATATGAAATTAAAACTTATGACCACAGAAAGATACACAGAAATTTCATAATAGTATCATTCATATTAGTACAAAACTAGACAAATAACAAACAAAATCTATCAATAGGTGAATTAATAAATAAAACGTATATTAATGATCTATATAGTCTACAACAATGTGAAGGGAACATGAAAATATTATGGTCATGAAATAAGTCAGATGAAAAATATACAGATTAAACTATTCCATGTTTATGGGATTCTAAAAGAGACAAATCAAGTTTATAGTAACAGAAATCAAATTATGAACTATGTACATGGATGAAGCAAGGAATGAGAAGAAATAAAAAGAAAGAATTATGCCCTGTGTCCTGAATCGAGTTTTATACACATAATATTTTTATACTATGCATGAATCAGTTTTTTTATAACTGCAACAAAATATCTGAAAGAAATCACCTAAAAGAGGAAAGATTTGTTTTGGCTCGGTGTTTCAGAGGTTTCGATCCATGGGTAGCTATTTCACTTTGGACCTTAAACAATGTAAAATATTCTGGAGAAAGAAATATGTGGCAGTAGAGGCCACTCACATCACAGCAGACAGGAAGATAAAACAGGAAAAAAAAGAGTTGTAGACCCCTTTAAAGTGACACTTCCAGTAACTTACTTTCTCCAACTAGGCCCTACCACCAAATAACCTGTTCAACTATCTCACTATTTATCAGAGGATTAATCCAACAGTGGAATTGCCACCTCCATATTTTCATCATCTCTCTACTGTGACACTAATCAGGGGCTAAACCTTAAGTACAGAGAGTGGATAACATAATGAGCAAACCATAACACATTTCTGTATGCAAGGTAAGCCTTGGTAACTTTAAAAAAAAAAAACAGCAAACGCATTTTCTCAGAAAACTCAAGGAAATACTCAATACATCTAACAGTCATATTGATTACCACAAACCAGGCAGTATTTGAAAATTTTTCACATAAGTTAGTTTAATTCTCTCAACAACTATGAACTTTTGCTCTTTCTGGCTGGATAACCTTTGACGGTTTATTTAGCTTTGCCGAGGCCAAGTATCCATTTGTAAAGTGGAAATACCAATAGTAGAACAAAGCAATTGAGCTGTTTGGTCTAAAACAAAAGGAACCTGGAAGTATTTTCTGGGATCTAAGTAGCTTTGATGCTATTTTGAGAGCACTCAGTGACACATGGTCACTTTTCATTTACACAAAATTGTCCTGGCCTCTATGTGGAAAACAGGCTGAAAGTGGAAACAGAGACCGGCTTGGAGATTATTGCAATTGTCCAAGAAAGGGTTAATAAGCCACAGTCAAAACTGTGGCTGCATATAGAATGGAGAAATCCCTCTCATTGTTATGCAAGAAGGCCCAGAACTTTCCAATGAGCACTGAGGAATTAGACTCAGGTTCCAGGATCCCTGCTTGGGAGAGCTTTCCAAGGAGTCAGCCAAAAATGATGGAGTAGTAGCATGATCTGAAGTGACAACTCTCCATCTGCAGAGCCCTGCATTCATCTCTGAGGCTTTAATCATAATCAATTGACTCTAAACGGCTGCGTAACTGTCTGTTCCTTTCAGGGCCACAGCTTTCAATCTAAACCTGTAGAATCTACAGAGTTAGTGTCTATAACAAAGACAGGACAGTCAGGCACAGATGCAGAGCAGGATGTTTGGCCCCAAGTAGGCTTAAGTGGAAGAAACACAGCACCCTAAGCCTTCCAACGGACAGTGGGTTTTACAGTTTAATTCAGAATCAAATCTGCTATTGGAACAAATGATGGTCATTTCACCCAGTCTACAGCAGGAGCAAGGATACTAATTCCTTCTGAGAACCTGAGGGGTACTACAACAAGCCTGGGTGCTCTCTGTCCTCTCTGAATGCAGTTCCCATCCCTGGACACCTAAAAGGTCCAACACATCTTCTGAGAAGGTTCACAGACCAGTCAGTCTTTAATACTAAAGATATAGTTCTCTATTCTCACTCACAGTTAACTAGAGTCCCCCAGAATCTTTACTAGGCCTGAATTTGCCTCATTCACAGATATCACAGTCCTTCTTCTTCAGGATCCTTCAGCCTCCAAGGCTTTCCTAGGAACTAATACCCATAGAAGGAAGGCTTGTTCTTGACATTTCATTTTTCCATTTATTCTATCTATTGACAATATTTGGTACATTCAAAAAAATGAATATTTTGGAGAGTAACAGGGAATGAAATAGCAGTCAGCCAAACCCTTAGAATGACATCAATATCCTGGCAACTGTTCTCTTCAAAAAGAGAAACATGTAGCAAACCCAACCTCCTTCCATAATGAAAGAGCCTGATTTGTGGTAAATAGGAACTTTTTCAGCAGAATAAAGGGTTCTATAAACAAGAGCTACAATTAACATATTGATGCGGCTAAAACTGAAACTTTGCCCTAAGATCAGTGCTACTGGTTGTGTTTATACTATTAGAAAAACACCCAAACCATTTAACAGCCTAAACAGAGACCCTGCAGTGATTGAGCAATGCCTTCTCATTCTTTCCTCCTCTGAGTCTGTGGTAACTTCTACACTATTTATAGCTACATAGATTTGCCCAGGATAAGTAATTCATAGAAGTGGAATCTGACAATATTTATCCTTTTATGTTTTATTTATTTCTTTTATACAATGTTTCTAAATGTTGTCAATATTGTAACACATACATGAACTTAATTCATTTTTATAGCTGAACACTACTCTATTATATAATACTACATCTATTTGTCCATCCATTTGATGAATTCTTCAATTGTTTTCATATTATAACTACTATAAATAATTATAACTGATTAACATTGGTTTATAAGTATCTATGGGCTCCTCATAGACTTTGTCTCTGATGTATGCTTTGGAGTGCAATGGTTGCATCATATGGTTCTAAGATCCTCTCTGGTCCTTTCCTCCATGTTCCCCAGTCCACTTGTTCGCTTTGATCATAACATATGTCCCACTCTACGGCCATTACCTATCTATATCTCTCTATCCTTCACAGGATTATGATGTCTAATATATATATATGATTTTTATATATTTTGTTTCATTGTTTTTTCTTCAGTTAAAGTTTACCATTTGCAATAACCAATTTAAAAAATATTCATCAACATGAATCTATAAACAAAATCTTAGTATTTTTGCACAATGGAATATTATCCTGCCGTAAAAACAGCTAAATACTGACCTAAGTTGTTTTGCTTCTCTGTTATCTTCTGAAAAATAAAGTAGTAAATGTTCAACCTCCCTTCCAAAAGTCCTGCTTTGTTTTCTAGTAGACACAGGTTGCTTATCTCTTTGAGGTGAGAGCAAAATGTCAGCCTAGAACATATCCATGGTTGCTAAGTATTGGAAGACAGCATGAGTAAGCTAGCTCAGAAAAGGATGTGGGGACTAATGCATGCTCAAATTACTTGATCACTCTCCTCCAAGCCTAAAACCGGCATTTTCAAAATTATGGGATTATATAACTCCAAAGACATAGAGTGCTCACTTGAGCATTGCAAAGGGCAGCATATTCTGGCATAAATGGAACAAAATATTGTTGTAGAGTCTACATCCTTTGGGAGCCACAGCTATGAAGCCAGCATGACTACTTAAGAATAAGGATGTTCTGATACCCCTTCTTTCACTGAGCTATGAAGAAACAAACCACAGAGTTACAAGTGGCAAGGAATTGAGTGCACCCAAAGTTAGCCTGGAAGAAAATCAGGTCCAGTATGAGCCATAGCAAGGCTGGCAAGGTCACTCTGACCATAACAATAATGGGATACTGTCGTTCTTCCAGGAGAAGGTCAAAGACTGGTTTTATGTAAAAATTGCATTAGACAGCTTGGATATCCCTAAATGAGTTTATACCTAAGCCTAATCTCTGAATCTTGACGTTTCTTTAGTCATCCACATTAAAATAATGTAATTCAACTGTATGTTTCAATTGGTAGACATGTTTGTTGTTATCTACCCCAAATCTCCAAATATCTAGACATCATTATATTGGTGATGATGATACAACATTTCAAGAGCTTTTTGAGCATCCTGTGAATCATATCTTAAATTCTGACTATAATCCTATGTGACATATTATATATAATGAGGATCAGAAAAAAATGATTTTCCAAGGTCCTCAAATAGTTACTGTCATAATTGGACCTTAAAGCGCATTATCTCAGTCAAAGAACCTCACTGTTTTCTTCCTGTGCCTCTATCTGATAGTTCTTCTTGTTCTCCATCTCATTCCTCTTACCTTCAACAGAAGGAGAGAAGCCATGGATGCCTTTCATTTCCTCACAGGACTTTTAGTCTAAAGTTTGATAAGCTTCTACAAAGTAACCAATGGTTAAGGCCTGAGTTTGAAAAAGATATCTTTCCACCTGTATGAGATTTGCATTTTAGTTGCTAATCGGGGGGGAGGGGAATCACATGTAACTGAACTAGGGAGCGGTGAAGATCTCAGCTTTGAAACCATTAGACACAGATCCAGATCCAGATCAGATGAAATCTATCAAAGTGCTGAAAGATTCTTACTGTCAATCAGAGGCAAAGTGATTTGGCTTCTACAATTCTGTAATTACTGCTCCTTGGAGTCCTGCACACCCTCCCTTCTCTCTGGAGGGGCAAGAATCATGTAAGAGTTAATCAGACATAATGGGTTTTGAGACAAGGTAGTCATCTTGTATCTTTACCAAGTGTCCAGAAATAGGTAATGGATTGATGAGTTAGAACAGTCTTCTACACCTAGGAAATGAAAGGACAGAATCTAGAGGAATCAAACAAAGCAGCAATCAAAGCTCTAGTCTCAATAAGCACATTCCTGTAGCTGTGCATTTTTGTCTGCTTGGACCCCTACTGGGATTCTACCTCCCTTCTTTGATTATTAAGCTCCCCACCCCCAGCAGCTCAATTCTACCTCAAAGGCCACCAGCCAGGAGGAGGATGGATCCTCCTTTGTGTCCAGCCTCTGGGGACCTTCCTACCTGTGCATTTGTTGCCTGTGGTCCTTCACTCCACCCTCCTGTTCACATTCCCAGAATGCACCTCACATTCCTTTGTAAGGCTTGGAGATGCTTGAGACCCATAAATCACTAATCACAGTATCAAAGTGCTCAGCACTGAGCCTGGCATAAAGTAAAAGCCCAATGAATGTTCATTGAATTGAATGCTTTGAATAGCATTGGGAACTGGCACACATCCCCTGCTCTCCATGGACCCACTGAGTTTTGGCTCAGAAAGAAAGGAAACATTTGCTGTTCCTGAGTTGGCTACTGCCTACTGCTATTTCACTGACTTCAGCCCTCAGCATGTAGGTAAATTGTCTGTTTCCTCAGTTTGGGGCCTTGTACTCCACCTGCCCATTATAGCTTTCCTAATCCAAGCAACAGTGGTTCTTCAAGTAGATTTAGTTTAAACTCTCAATTAGAGAAATCTGCCACTTAGGAAAGTGACCTCCAAGGAGAGAAGACTCAGAAAAGTGATTTGGTTCAGTTGAAGAATTCTTTCTTTATGAATGTAGGGATAAAATGTAAGTCATATGAAAATGCAACAACACACACACAGAAAAAAAAAAAAGCAGTCTCAGACCTGGTTGAGTGTCTCCTTTCTTTTTCCCATCCATAGCAGCCCAGTATGAGAGTTCTACACTGAGGTCACAATAAAAAGCCAGTTTCAGAGATAAAGTGACACTTCCTCCCAATCCTGCCCACAGACAGTGACAACATGTGCTTGTCCTTCCTAGTTTGAATCCTAGCTCTGTTGTGAGGTGACCTAGCCTCCCTCACATCCCTTTAGTCTTCTTACATGGGAACTGATTATCTACATGCCCAGCCTCAGTTACTGGACTGAGATAGTCATGGGTACGCAGCAGATGGACAGATGTAAGGCTTAAAGACGCTTTCTAGCTGGTGCTTCATACACATCTGCCCTGTATAGATTGTTCACCTCAGCCACAAATCCAATCCATACCCATGAAAACACAATTTAATTCAAAGGTCTTTTTGAAATGTTTACTGAAGTTGTCCAAAGGCATCTTGTTTATGAGTGATTAATATTCCACTCATTCAGCCTACTATTTATGTTAGACTGGTTTTGTCCATTCATAGGTTGATTGGGTTGATTCATACCTTTGAATATTCATCTACATCATATGTTAGGACACAGTTTTCTATAATAGCTGTGTTAATTTACATCCCCACAAAAAGTGTATATGACTTTTCTTTTCTCCACACCCTTATCAGCAAGTGCTTATCTTACTGTTTTTGTTAGTAGTCATTCCAGTAAGAATGATATTGCATTGTGGTTTTGATTTGCATTTTCCCAGTGACTAGTGATATGGAACACGGTTTTACACATTTGTTTAAACTGATATGAAAAAGTATATATTAATCTACCACATAATGTGTGTGTGTGTGTGTGTGTGTGTGTGTGTGTGTGTGTGCGTGCGTGCGTGCCATCCCAGGATTCAAATGGTTGAGGCAAGAGGATTATGATTTTTAAACAAACCTGGGCTGTGTTTTAAAGACCTATCTTAGAAAAGTCACTTGGCTATAATTCATGACCACAACCTTTTTTGTCTTTTACCTTACATTGAAAGAATTCAGTATTTCATAATAAGTATGACACTAAGCAGTAAGTTATCACATCTTCCTGTTAGATTGGGCATGTCTTTATAGATATCAGCTTGTTGTTGACTTTTTTCCTCTTAATAAAACTAATTTTTTTCTCACTTAATACATCCTGATCATGCTTTTCCTTCCTCTACTCATTCTCATTCCTCCCTGCCTATCCAGATCCATCTTTTTTTACTCTAGTTAGAAAACAAATAGGCTTCAAACATATGATAATAAAATAAAAATATGATAAGATAAAATAAAAACTATTCTATAAGAATAGGAAAACACAAACAGAAGGTAAAGAGTCCAAGATAAGGCACAAGAATCAGAGTCCCATGTGTTCACACAATCAGGAAACCCATTAAAACACTAAATTGGAAGCCATAATATATACACAGAAGACCTGGTGCAGCCCCTCACAGGCCCTGTGTATGCTGCCTCAGTCTCTGTAAGTTCATATGTGCATTGGTCATGTTGATTTAGAGGGCCTTGTTTTCTTGGTCTCCTCCATCTCAAACCTGCTTCCTCTTCTGTGGGGTTTCCTGGACCCTAAGGGGAGGGATTTTATGGAGATATCCTGTTTAGAGCTTCTCTAATGATGACAACTAAGACACTGATCTTTGAGTATAGCAAAATGTCATTAGGAGTCATTTTATTGCTATACTTTTGATTTATTTTCTTTTTAAAAAAATTTAGAACAGTATTATTTTGTTTTACCCGAGGTCTCTGGACTATCTAGTCTCAGGCTCTTGGTCACCCAAGCAGTGTCAGGCATGGATTCCATCTCATGGAGTGGGCCTTAAGTCAGATCAGCTATCAGTTGGTTGTTCCCACAAGCTTTGTGTTGCCATTCCCCTAGCATGTCTGGAAGGCAGGGAACCACTGTAGATCAAAGGGTTTGTAGCTCGGTTGATGTTTTCACTGCTCTTTTGGTAGCATGAAGAGTACCTTCCTGCCAAAGACACTAGAACATAGAGATAAAGGCTGTATATAGAGACCAGTTCAATTTCTGTATGTTCAATGGATAGGTGTTGTCTTCAGCAATGGGATCTTGCTGGCAATTGGTGAAGAGCAACCCGAAGTCTTGACAAAAACCTGGACTGTTTGAGAATTCCCATGGGATCCCTCTGGTCAACTTCTCAGTTATATTTAACTAATATACATAATATAAAATAATACTTATAAATATAAAATAAAAGTAAATAAAATTAGTTTGTTTTAATCAAGAACTATTGTTAAAAGTTTTCAAATAGGTTTTAAGTGTCTATTGAAATGTTAATTTGATTTCTATCCTTTATAATTCATATTGTGAATTATACCAATTTCTTTTCAAATGTTTAACCAATCTTAACTCACAAAATAATCCATACTTATTATATCATATATGTGCATGTGTATATTAATATGTTTAACAAATTTAGTATGTTTTTAAAATTCTGTTTTCATGAGGAATACTGCTCTATGATTGTTGGCATGCCCTTTGTCATATTACGATGCAAAAGTTGCTGTCTTTTTAAAAGAATATGGTTTTGTTCGGTTTTCCTCTGTGTTCAGAAGTAGTTTGTATAGGAAAGGTGTCATTTCTTCCCTAAATGATTGAGCGTGTTTACCGATGAAACCATCTGGGTATGGGGCTCTCTTTTAATAAAGGTTTTTTAAGTTAATTAATTTTAATTCATATACAACTATGCAGATGTAGTGCATCATCATGCATTAGTTTCAAAAGGCTCCATTCTTCAACTAATTTCCTATTATTTTTGTTTTGCATTGCTTGTTTGTTTTAATTATGACACAGAATCTAACACTGTAGCCCAAGGTGGCCTATAGTATGTCAGTAGCCCAGACTAGCCTCAAACTTACAGTGATCCTTTGTCTCAGCTCCCTAAATGCTGGAAAAATAGGCTCCGATTGTTGTTATCACTATTCTCCCTTTGTCTCTGTGTCTGTCTGTCTCTCTCTTTGTCTCCCTCTCCCTCCCTCCATCCCCCTTTCTCCCTCCCCCTCACTCTCCCTCTCTCTCTCTCCCTCCTTCTCTCTCTCCCCCATCTCTTGCCCTCCCCCTCTCTTGCATGTGAGTGCGTGTGCGTGTGTGTGTGTGTATGTCCTTCTTTATAATTAATTTGTGTTATTTTCTGTAGCTTTCTACAACAAAGTTTTAGATTTTATTTTGCCTACTTTATTTTATTATGTGTAATAGAAACAGAAGCAATTTATTAAGCAAGAGAAAGGCACTCCAGAGAATGGAACTTGGCTAGAGAGCTACAACAGTACGAAGACTCAAAGACCACTTTTTATTTCTAAACATTGATTTATTTTCGTTAATCATGTTTTGATAACTTGCATTTCATTATCATTCAGAAATTAAAATCAATTCTAATTCCATGTATGACTTCAAAGAGAAGAATAATGTTAAGATTTATATCTTCAGTGGAATTTTTGCCTAGTAATTGGTAAGATGCAACTGTTTAAAAATGGTGACTTCCAAGGAAGAGGAAATAGGATTAATGATTTTTAACATTTAAGGGGAGACAAGAATAAGATTTAATAAGCATTTGGAATAAAGGAGGGAATGTAGGGAGCTCAACTGATACAGAAAGCCTTTTGAAAAGCCATATGCAACCCTAATAATGTAGACTCTTCCTAAAACATGCATATAATGGGGAGGCAATACCACAACCAGACTTTATATACTACCAAATAAACAGCCCAGTACCAGGAATGAATTACATCTTTTCGAGTCTTTGGCCAAAGGGGTTCCATAGATACCCTCAAATATTATAGGCAATTATCAATGCTATTGGTTACCCTCCACAACTTAATGGTGCAATTCTATTGCTGAATATGTCACATACATGTGTCACTGAATATGGAAAAATCAAGGTGGTTCTCGATTAGAAGCTTTACCACTATTGCCTGGTGTTCATGGTGCTGGAAGGTACTATTTTCTGTCAAACAAACATGACAATAAAATGACTCCTAATGCCATATTGTAATACCCACAGACCAGCACTTCCTGTGACCCTCATCAGCAAAGCTTCTTTTCTCAGTAGATGACAATTAACGCAGAGATCCACAGCTGGACAAGCAGAGAGACTTTGGAGCACTCAGCACTAAGTGAGATGTCTGGATCACAACCCTTTCCTCGGGGATTGGGGATATATGAAGAAAAGGAGGCAGGTAGATGTTAGTCTCAGAAATAGTGGATGACTTCAAATCAAAATAGCATTTTCCAATACAACAGGGCTGATGCACATATGAATTCACAGAGACCATGACAACATGCACAAGACCTGCACAAGTTCAAGCCAACCAAAATCCCAGCATAGAGAAGGGGAAACAGATAAAAAGTCTCACCCCTAATTAACTATTTGTAGTTGATAGTTCCCCGGGAGGTGGAAAATCAGTTTTCTTCAATGGAGTGACAAGGAATATATCAACCACATTCTAGGGCAGGCCCCATGTTCAGGAGTAATTAGCCAGCACAGAATAGACTCCATGATTTGTTTATTTTTGTGATGGGGGCTTGATTTATCTTTTTAAAAGAGAAATAAAGAACATTAAGTTAAGTAGGTATGGAGAAGAGAAGAATCTGAAATGAGTTGGAGGTGGGGAAAGAATGTGATCAAAATACATTTCATGAAAAGATTTTAAGAACTTGAACAACTTGGACTGTGTTCCTCTTTGAATTCTGTCAATCTATGTTTCATGTCTTTTTAATTTTTTATTGTCTGTATGTAGTTGTGGTTATTAAATGGTTCTGATTCATTGTGATTTTATTATTATGAAAAATTCCTATTTATCTCTCTTAACAGTCTTAACAATCTCTTAATATTTATGTTGCTGATGCTTTCCATTGGTAACTGTATAAAGTACAACTTATATGTTTGTATATGAAGCATATCTATTTTAAAGAACATATAGCCAAGTATTTTCTTTATATGGTTTAATAATTTCTACTTTCCAATCCACTGTTCATATCATTAAATTTAATAGTTTTCATTATTTCCTTTGATTTGTATTTCTTCCTTTTCCTTTGTTTTAATGTTATCAGATTCTCACATCTATTGCCAATTCATATTCCTCTTTAATTTTTCTGTGTTTTTGAGACATGGTCATGCTATACATACATGCAAATACACATGTATATGTATATTATGTGTATGTATATGTGTATTATATACCCATACTGTCCTAAAACTCTCAGGAGTCCTTCTACTTCAGACTTCCAAGTGCTAGGATCACAGTTGTGTGCCATTCAGGCCAGCTCAATTACTTTAAAATGTTCATAATAATAATAATAATTATATATACATAATTATTATTATGAAATATATCATATATATATATATATATATATATATATACATGACATTACCCAATCATAAAAATCATGATATTCTGTCTTTTGCAACATTATGCTAAGTGAAATAAGTCAGGCATATAAAATAATAATATTTAACAGTTAGTTTTCATTATTTCCGACTTAACACTAAATTCCTCATGTCTTATATATAGGCCAATAGATTTTTTCCATTTTCTTTCATTCTCCAGCTGTGGTGTAAGCAATTTGGTTCCACCATATGTTTCTGTAATGATGTATTATCATACAAAAGTCTCTAAAGCAGTATGAATATGGACTTAAGCCTTTAAAACTACTAGCAAAATAAACATTTTGCCTTTATAAGTAGATTATCTCAGATGTTTGTTACAGTGAGCAAAAGCTCATTGACACAATATTTGACATTAGTAATTTCTTTCATTTATGCTAATATCTGCCTGACTCTAAAGACCATATCTTACCCCAGATTTCCTAAACACTGTATTAATATGGAATTTAATCAAAACAAGTGTCTTGTGCACATCTAGTCCTTAAAAATCATAGTCTTATACGTTTGACCAGTGAACAGTGCTGCCCACATGACCTTATGGATGGCCAAAGCCAAGTGCTCCTTTGCTTCCCCTAAGCTGCCAAATATCATGACAGCTCTTTTGAAATTTGCTCTTATCTCATCTGGTATCAAGTCTTTGACTTATATATGATTATGAATGTCTGTCATGTGTCTCATAAAGTTATTTTCTTCAAGCTTCAAAGTTTTCTCTTAGCTTGTGAATCCAGAGCCAGAGATATTCTTTCTTGTACTGTCTATGTATCCATATAAGTCATACATGTTTCAGACCTTCAGCCTATTTTCCCAAGCCTTCCAAAGATATGTGTATAGTACTTCTAAACCTCACTTTCAGAGACATCACAGTGACATGAAAGGCATATAATTGTAAGCCATGTGTTCTCTTCAGCCAAGTAGTCTGAACTCAACACAGCTTCACTATCAATAAAAGACATGTGACCACAGACAACTTACTTAGCTTAAATGGCTCTTAGTTAGCTCATATGTAAAATGAGAATAAAATTGTCAAGACAAAGTCATGGAGAGTTTGAATACACTAGTTAGCATACTATATAACTTCAAAAAAGCACATATAGATTAAAGGATTGATAGCTTTTAAAATTATTGAGGCATAAAGAGTCCCTGGTCTCTTCAGAGCTTATAGTTCTCATCATCCAGACCAGTGCTATTCTATGTGTGGTCCAAAGATAGTTACCCATCCTTAAGGGTATAAAGATCTTATGCCAGTGTGTAAACAAAATGATCACTAAATACATCATTTAATACATCTGACATCTAGTCCTAGCAAGACTCTCTCCACAGAGGACTTGGTGCATCAATTTACATTCCGCTCATGGATTGAAGGCTGAAGGTAACTATTATGGAGGGCACTGGAAATTTCAGTTGTGTGTTCCCAGTGGATGATTTCAGTCACTGGAGGACATGTTTTTTGGAGTTATACCTTGACCCTGGCTCTTTCTAGTCTCTTCTTTACTTCATAGCTTCTACAAGTTCAGTTATCCTGGGTTTTTTATTTGTTTTTGTTTGTTTGGGTTTTTTGTTGTTGTTGTTTTCCCCAGCTCAAATCACCCTATCCAGACCCACACTTCTGGTGGAAGCACCCTTATCTACTAGAGGCCAGACCATCACCCAGATCCCCAGGTAAGCCCCCACTCAGGGACTACCAAAACTCCCCCAGAAACCACCCATCCTAACCCTAGCTTCCCCTCCCCATCATCACTCTATCCCAGCCCACATCTCCAGTGGAAGCCCCAGCTCCACCAGAAGTCAAGCCAGCACCCAGAGCAATACATATTTTGAGTACTTTCAGGCCTCCATATTGTACTCGGGGACTAGAAATGAGTGGATGTGAAGACAGACACCCTGATGTTAGTTCTAATTCTGATGTTGGCATGCTAAATGATCAGTGATCAGACATGTAAACTCTAAACCTTTTTTTCACCTGTTACCCCTTTTCATGCCTTCTTCATAAGTTTTATGTGCTCCAAATAGTTATAACAGTGGCAGAAAGTACTCTGCTGGCATTATCTGGGAAGATACAGATAGTTCCTCAATGCTGCAGACAGACCTTGACAAAAATATTTAGGAGAAAATCATGACTCTTAGCTTCCTGATACTAAAAACCAGGCCTTGTGAATTCTAGACTCAGATTAAAAAGAGGTAACCAAAGGCAACCAAAACCATCATTCATTCTCTTCCAAATGATGTTTTTGTGTTTGAGCAAAGTGTCTTTCATTTAAAAGGCACTGTCTAATTTAAGGGCTGGCAATGACATTGACCATCACATTACTTTAAATTGCCCAAACATACAATATTATTGGTACAAGCATGGAGTGGAAAGAAAATAGTATATACAGCTGTGTAGCTAATAGGGAGGACATTGAGGCTCAAAGCACCAAGTGCATGCCCACAGGCAATCAACCAATCCAAGAAAGCATTGTGTCTATACCCTTACCAGAGCACTAATATAGTCCTTCTCGGAATTAGTAATAGTCCAGCACTAATAGCTCCAAAAAGGGCCATATTGTTTCCCTAATCATTAATTCCCAGAAAAATGGACTGCACTGAACTCATTACTGCTTTAACATACTCATTAGATGAAATGTACAAGTTAACTTCCTCAGAGAAAGGCAGAAATCTGACCATATGAACTCTGTCCTCACCTTCTCTATCCCAGAAATCTGTGGCACCAACTGTTAATTCTTTGCCAGGAATCAGCTTATATCCACCTGATGACATTGACGTCTGCACTTACAGGTTTATTGCTGCCCACTTGCTTAGGGAGTCTGCTAGACAACAGGAAGACAGTCAGGAAGAAGGCACTGAGAGGAAAGATGAGTAGGTACAGAAATAAGATAAAAGGGGAAAAGAAAGGGGGAGGTAAAAGGAGAGAGGAAAGGAAATGGGAAGAATTTCTAAGCAAAACAGCAAAAACAGTGCTGGGTTACACATAGTATGTCCGGCTCCATAGAGGAAGTTTTAAAATATGCAATATTATTTGTCCCTGTGAAAAATACCATTATTAGACCAATTGGAGAGATTGGAGGGGAGGATGTATAAACTACCCAATGTCACATGACTAATTAAGAATTAGAGTGTAAATCCCTGACAACAGTAAAGTCCAAGGCTCTTTCCCACAGACCATAACTATCTATATTTCCCCCTAAGCAGAGTCTTCATGGACTCATCAAACTCAAGAAGCACAATGAGATAATTATATCTCCCATTGGGGCCAAAACCATTTATGAGTAGGGTCGCAGGGTCCCTCCTCAGGTATTCCTTTGCAGTCTGAGTTTTGTCAACAGTGGGATACCCTCCACAAAAACTTAATCTTACATCTTCATCGTAGAAAGGGTCTCCCTGCTTGTCGTCTATCAAGTTAATTTCTCTCTTTCTAGAGATCCTTGGGAAGTGGAGGAAGGGTTACAGCTGGAACAAGTGATAGATGACTGCAGAAAACAGCCTCAAGATGGAACCTGGAAAAATAGGGATTTTTTTGTTTGTTTGTTTGATTGATTGATTGATTGATTGATTGATTAAAGGAACTAGGCTATTTCTATGAACCCTCACAATTCCCATGACTCTGTTGGTTGGTAATAGATATTGCTGCTCCTAGCAAACTGTGACCTTCAGTCTCCTTTGTGACTGCAGCATCCAGCAGAGATACAGTACATCAGTACTCCATACACATGCTTGACCAAGAACATAGCCAACAGACTAGATAGTGTCATTCATTCTGTAGTTTCCTCAGCTTACTTGCTTGGCACAGACAGTTGGGAAAGTAGACTGAGGGATCAATCTAGATCACCATCAGGTAAAGATAATGTGCACAGAGGGTAGGCCTACAGGGAAGACTTTTCCTCAGGTCACAGTTGTCTACCCAAGGCACAGAGGACAAAACAAATTACAACAATCTCTTTTGCAGATAGCCAGATGAGCCATGTTCATATGTGTGGCTTGGCTTCATCTCCGGTCAAAATACTCAGAAGCAGTAGTTTAAGTGGTCAGGTCCATTTAGGGGGAACACAGATGGCTGACCACTGGGGCCACATTTAACAGGCTCAAAGTCAGATAGGCCAGGAGAAGTTCAGAAAGTATATGGCTGAGGTACACATGAATCTTCCCAAAGTGGTGCCCCAAGCAGTGTTTGGTTGCAGGATGAAGCTACAGCACACCAGAGTTCTGGCATTCTGTAGGTGAGCAAGAGCACCACAAGAGATTTCCTTTGAACCTGCTTGGTAATTCAGCTGCCACAGTATTGTTAATTATGAGACATACTTGCTTTCCTCTGTTCTCTGGAAATGCTTGAGAAAGTTGGACTTAATATGATATTATAATGTTGGGCCTCATTTTGGCCCTGGTTTGGGCCTTGAGGACAAACCTGAGCCTGGCTCGAGTTTCTGCAGCCTTGTGGGAGAGCCTAAGCCTGGCTCGAGTTTTGAGACCTGTCTCAGTCACTTCTGTATCAGGGTGACTCAGCAAGACCTGTTTGGCCCTGCCTCTGCCCTGCTGTTTCTGATGTGAAGCTTTGCCATTGGCCTGGTCAGTTACCCCTTACCCTCTGCCACCCTTCCCTGACTCCTACTTCATCTCTTCCCATACCTAAGTGCCCATCCCCTTTGCCTTCTCTACATAAGCAAGTGCCTAGTTTAATAAAGTGAGTTCCTGCTTTGACAAGACTCCTGGCCTGGTGTGTTTCTTTTGGGCCATCGACACTCGCCATCCCACTTAGCCCTGGATAGACCCAGCTGGACCAGGTTCTCTCCTCTCGCCTGGACCTGCTGGCAAGGAGCCGACAATATACAAGGAAAAGCATACTTGATGAGAATCTGTAATTAAGTGCACAATTGCCTAGTAGTACCCCGAATGCTGTAGAAATCCAAAGGATGGGCTTCAGTGAAGGGTAAGTAATATGGTGGTGGCTGGAACTCTGACATTGGTGAATGTGTGAGTTTTCCACACAGATTTTGGGAAGGACCATGTTTGGTGACTAGAATGAGGGAGACGGGAAGAAGGAAGAGCACTCTGGTGGAGACTTGACCTAAGTCCAAGAGTTCTGGTTGTGAAAGGGGGAAGAGTGGAGCAGGCTGAGAATTAAACAGGTCCCATGGCTGGTTATTGGGTTGGAAGTACTGCAGAATCTAAACTCCATGACTCTGGGCAGATGTAGAAGAATAGATTGTATCTATGGGCAACAGTGATGACAACAATAAAGGTAAGGTATGAAGGAGGACTCTGGAGTGGAGTAGCTTCAGGAGAAAACTGCTTTCAGGAATCACACCCATATTGCACAAGAATTCTTCATTGAGACATCCACCAATATATACTACTTAAAAAAGACCATAATACTATCATCAATTCAGTGCCTAAAATGCTCTAATTGCTTCACAAAGAACAATGAATTTCAGTCCCACAAACATCAATGAGATGAACATTGTTATTCTCTCTATACCACAGCTAAGAATACTGAAACACAGAAAGGCTAAATAGTTTTCTCATGGTCACATGGCTTCTAATTAGCAGAATCAAGATCGGAAGCCAGGTATTCTGCTTCCCAGTTCACGTTCTCATCCAAACGTGTTCCCTAGGCAGATATACCCTGGACTTCCATTAAGAACATTGTTTTTCATTACCTTTAAACAGTTTTGAAGACTAGGGGATCTTAAAGGACTTAAGGCTCAAAAGAGACATGGTAAGATGAAAGAAGAGAGTGGAGAGCTTCAGGTCTGTAGCCAGTCTATTGCTGTTAATCTACATACTAGCCTACTGCCCTAGATGAAGCAGCAAGAAAACCCCAACACTTCTTTAAAGTCCTAACCCCATAGGCTACATTGGAAATTTAGAGGCTGAACATATGAAAACCATGGCCCTTTTTAGCCTATAGCCCTGGAGTGGTAGGTGGGTGATGAGATGATAGGGCTATGAGTGGGTATGGAGGAATAAGAAGAGAACAGAATCCACGGAAACATGTACAAGGATGAGGGAAGATGAGGTCCCACAGCCAAAGGACAGGAGGGAAGCATTTTTCCAGTCTGGATAGTGAGAAAGACTGTGTAGGGTGACATACGATGCATTGAAATCAGATAATGACTTTAAAGAAACTTATTGGAGAAGAATGAACTGTCATGAGATTGAATTGTAGATGGAGGGGGTGCTTTCAGGTTGTTGTCAGACATTGAAAAGGGTAGGTACCTAAAGGAATACCAGGAACAGAGACAGTATGTGTACTGGATTCAAGGCTACACGCTTTATAAATTGTAGTGTTCTTTTGTGATATGCTCTGTCATGACCCTTGTGTTGGCTGAAGCTCATGGACTTCTCAGAAGAATGTTGTTAATGCATAATATACATATATAAAATTGTTAATGATGCTATTTCCAAATATTAACTAAATCTGTTGTACATGCCAGCATGAATGCTTCTTTATTAATGCATAAATTAAAATCTAACGTCATTTCTAAGTAATGACTACTCTAAAGGCTATCTGGAGGTAACTGTAATAAGAATGTGGTATAAATAAGATTTTCCTCACTAGCTAAATTTTGTGTATTGCTAATGTTCCTGCATTTCATTGCCTATGTTCAAAGAAAATGAAAAATTTCAATTTGACCTTCATGAAAACAGAAATTCAAATTTTCTTTTCCCAAGATTGCAAGGCCTTCATTGATAGACAAGACAAATTCCTTGGCCTTGGATTGCAATGACTGGAGAATTTGTCCTAGGTTTCTTCTCATATATCTTTGAAAGTGGCCTCCAACTCTTGATGCTAAGCTCCCAGATACTCTTTTCACCTCTTCTACAAACAGTCACAAATATCATGCAAAGGAAGTCCAAATCTAAGTCTAGTGTTCTTCTAGCCACCTCTGTAAGTCCTCGTGTTCAAGGAACCATTCGTGCTGTATATGAAATCAGATTCCTCTGAAACTTTGTCAATTGGTTAAAAAGGCATTTTGACCAAGGTCACCACTATTCTTTGAATGATTCATATGCACAGTATCAGAGAAGTGTGAAAAAGTACACACATTTGGTTAGATAAAACATAAATATTTATTACTAGTTGCACTTTTATAGTAAGCCCCAATGCAATTGGTAAATAAAGCAAATGAGAAAAGACTGAGCTTGGCTGTGGTGATTTAGTTCTGTAGTCCAAGCACTTGTGAGGCTGAAGTCAAAAGATTACCATTATTTTGTGCCAGATTGAGCTATCAAGTAGCAGGAAAACCAAGGCAAGACCCTGTATGAAAATAAATAACAGCAGCAATAAGAGAGTGAGAGAGCAGAGAGAGAGAGACAGAGGGAGAGAGAAAATGAACACAGATGACTAATTGAATTCTAGCAGAAGAAAACTGAAAAGGGCTTTAAAGACTTGTCTCAGCTGAAAATGTTCATTCCCCAGTGAAGCCCAAAGTAGTTTACTGATAGCTCTGGGTAACGTCTGTCTTTTGGCCTCTGGAGCTCTACCTATTTGAGAAGAGATGATATAATTGTTTTTGGAAGATGATCCTAGAAACTCTATTCAGAATACTTAGCTGCTACCTTTGCCTTCATGTCGCTGTATCTCTCATGTCAAGAACTCAAACATTTCCTGTAGTGATTATCCTTTTTGAGCATACTGGAGCCTATAGTGGGTGCCAGGCTGTTCCATCTGGCTATAAGAACAGGACTTGAAAGATGAGTGGCAGCTGAAATGTCCTGGAATCAATGATCCTCTTTCCTGATTTCCAGAGAAGTCAATTGAGTTCTCGTCTTCCTCATCCTTCTTCATAACCATCCTGTAATGGTTGCTATTGTCAACTTGGTAGGAATTAGAATCATCATGGAAACAAATCTCTGGGCGCGTCTGAGAATCACTCTCTACAATACGTTAATCAAGGTGGAAAGATCTGTTCTAAATGTGCACAGCATGATGTCACAGGCTAAGGTTCTAGAATGAATATTCTAACAACAGGAGCAGGGGCTGTCTATGACTCTGTTGCCTGCCTTTGGAACCCTTTCCCTAACCAGGCTGCCTTGTCTAGCCTCAATAGGAGAAGATGTGCCTAGTCATACTGCAACTTGATATGCCAAGGCAGGTTGATATACATGGGAGGCCTCTCTTTCTCTGAGGAGAAAGAAAGGGAATATGGTGGGGGGGAGTGGGGTGGTACTGGGGGAGTAGGGGAGGGACTGGGAGGAGAGAAAGGAGGGGGTATAAAGTAAATTAATTAATTTATAATAAAAAACTAAGAAAATGAACCACACAAGAACATCTAGCTCTCTGCTTCCTGACTGCAAGACTGTTTTTATCATGTTCATGCCACCATGCCTTCCCTCACCATGATGTGGAAAGTGGACCAAAGTAAACTTGTCTTTCTTAAATTGCTTTACTCACCACTTTATCATAGCAACAAAAAGGAAGTAATATAATTGCCATCATGGTTATTATAGTTGTCATCATCATCATCATCATCATCATCATCATCATCATGAATTTGCTTTTTCATTTTTTAAACAGGCTGACAGGTACAGATTTTAACTCACACCCAGGACCAAATGAGCCACTTAATTTTCAGGACTTCAAGTTGTCCCTCAGATTTGAGTTATATCTCTGCCTCTTCCTGGTGGATTAGATGACTTTAAGAAATTCTCAGTCTTTGTCAAGTATGGCCTCTTGCCTCCCAAGGATGAAACTCAGCTTTTAGATGTTTAGCTCTCCTTGCTGTTGAGAAGATTGTGAACTGATGTCAGTCACAATGTGCTTCTGTTGCTTTTCAGTGTTCTCTCTCTATCCACCTGTGCATTACTGAGACAGTAGGGTTCTTGTAGTCATGGTGCTTTTGTGTTTCCAAGAGGGAGCACTTGACAGAAGCACCAGCACATGGGGCAGTGAAATCTGTGAAGAATGTAATTTTCTATTTTTCTTTTCTCACACAAAAGGAAAAATGATTTACTGCATTTACTCTGCAGAGTTTGATGTCAAACAACTGTAGCCACAACCACATTAGGAAGTGACAAATCTGGAGCTTGTTGTCAGACTTGATGAACAATTTATGAGTCTGAAATACACGTCGAGTTCTAACCTTCTAGGCCAGGGATCTGTGGCAGGGCAAAGGCCAGAAACTACCCAGCCAGCCTCAAATTTCAGCCATATAACAACAGTAAATGACAGCAGCTGAAATGCCGGTGTAAGAAGGATGTCTTGCTAGATAATTCACAGACCATCCTCCAACCAAAGGTGGAGCTTTTCAGAGGAAGAGCACAAGTCATTCAGGTCTGAGTTCCTTTTCCAGGAAGGACCTACAGACCTTAAAATAATTTCCTTCCCTTTTCTGAGTGGAAGTTTTTCAAATACCCTTAAAGTCAGTTTGTAGCCATGACCTTTTCTCTATTCCCCTCAATCTATATTTCCTAGATCCATTCTGAATCTTTTCAAAACAGAGTCCCACTTCCCTTTCTTTACTCATATATCCAGCAAACTGCTGTCACTCTGCATGAACATGTCTTAGGACAGCCACTGATGCTGTGCCCTTTCACCTACTCCAGAATATCACTGTTCTATGCAATGTTCTTTCTCTAGTAGATCATCTGCGTTGATATGCAAATATGATTTAGTTTCAAAACCTTAATCCTCATTGTCTTAGAGTTTCCATGCTGTGAAGAGACACCATAACCAAGGAAACTCTTATAAAAAAAAATGAAACATTTAATTAAGGCTGGCTTACAGTTTCAGGGGTTTACTCCATGATCATTATGGAGGGAAATATGGCAGCACACAGGCAGACATGGTTCTGGACAAGTTGCTGAGAGTACTACAACTTGATCCACAGGTAGCAGAAGGAGACTGTTACACTAGACCTACCTTGAATTCAGGAAATCTCAAAGCCCACCCCCACAACGACACACTTCTCTCCATAGGACCATACCTACTCCAGTAAGGCCACACCTCTGAATAATGCCACTCTCTATGGGCCAAACATTCATACACATGAGTCTATGGGGGCTAATACTATTTAAACTACCATACCCATTCTCCTCCAGCTACCATTGCTCTTACCTCAGGAAGGACCAATATTCACAATTTCTGTTTCCAGTATTTCATACACAATGGAGAACTTATAGCTGACTGTTTTTCATCTCCTGCAGACCTTTAAATATTTGGATCTTTAAATGTTCCCAAAAGCCCATACAATCACACCTTGGATAGGAGGTAAGGCCTACTGAGAAGACGTTAGGTCATGGGAGATACATCTTTCGAAAGGATATTGGATTCTAGCTACTTTCTGTTTGTTTTTTTTGTCACCATCTTTCCTGAATATCTTTACTCTCTCCCAGGATGGGCCCAAAGTGAGAGAACCAAGAGACTATGGACTGACACTTCTGAGATCACAAGCCAAAATTGCCTTTGTTTTATTTTTAAATTGATGTTCTCGTGTACTTTTCACAGCAATGGAAACAAATGCTCTCTATGTCACGAACACACAGTTTCACTAAAATTTTTCTTATCAATTCATGAAATAACCACATCCTGTTGAAGCTTCTGATTATTTCTGTGCTCATCACTTTTGACCTTTCCACAGCATGTTCCTTTAATCCTGACATACTCTCCTCTGTGGATAGCACCTAGACTCCCAGTGGTCTGGTTGTCATCCCACTTGCAACTGTTTCTGCCATGGTTTCTTGTCTAGAGATCTTCCTGCTTTTTGCTCTCTAAATGCTGAATCACCACAGGCCACCATCTTATGGATCTCATCCACCATTAGGTAAGGGAAGCTTCCAAATTTGTCTCTCCACTGACTTGTCCCTTGAATACTGAACTAACATGTCAAAAGCTGCTTAGTTGTCATCTCCACAAGGGTGTATACCAGGCATCACAGATTTGAAAGTATATTTGATGATCCAGAGAATGTTTTTACCAAGTGTGCTTCTTCCTAATTTATTCCCATCCAAATAAGGTATCGACATCTAAGACTTTGTTGTAGTCTTATTCAAGTTGAAGACTCAGACTTGACTCTTCTCTGTGTACTCTATAACCTAGCATTGATAAGTACAATCATACAAATTAACTTTACCATTTAGCATTCATCTATTTTCCACCACATTTACTACTGACACTGTACCCAAGCCACCATCTTCCACCTGAACCAATTAAAAACAAAACAAACATTCAGAGAAGTGGAGGATACCACACAAGCTTCTTTTTTTGTTTTGTTTTGTTTTGTTTTGTTTTGTTTTGTTGTTTTCAAGACAGGGTTTCTCTGTGTAGCCCTGACTGTCCTGGAACTCACTCTGTAGACCAGGCTGGCCTCAAACTCAGAAATCCGCCTGCCTCTGCCTCCCAAGTGCTGGGATTAAAGGTGTGCACCACCATTGCCTGGCTCCACACAAGCTTCTTATTTCGCTCCTGAAAAGTCAAACAAAATTAAGACGGATATGTGATCAGTGAGGTAGCAATGTGGGCCCCATAGTGGAATAACAGCGTTATTGCTGAGAATGGGCACATTTAAACTGTTTTGTTTTTTATTTCCTCTGAATGTTCCCATAGCCTCTTAAATTTCCTGTTCTTTATCCTTTTAATAGAGTATACAATCATATCCAGACCCACCTGCTACCAGGATTGGGGATGGTCAAAGCACGGATCTTTTCTGAACCATTCTACAATCTCAGCCCTCAATCTCTGCACCTACAGTTGTCTTCATGTTTTCCTCCATTTGTTGCCTCAGCCTTTCCTGTGAACAGCCCTGCATCACTTACAGTTTTCCTCTCTTTACAATATTGAGACTTTTATTATATCTTATAAATCAGTTTAGCACTTCTATTGATTTCTGATGTCTTGGACATTGGTGGTGAATTTTTGTTTTTGCTATGCTTTGTTTTACTTTGTATTATGTGTGTAGTACTATGACTTTCAGTCCCTTGGGACTGAATACAAGTTCTATGGGAACCTATCACCACCACAGAGAAAGCTTTTTAGAGGTTCAGAGCAACAGCCTAAATAGGAAGTCAATAACAATGGTGTAAGCAAAGACAAACAGTGTACAGGAATTTCTTCCATCTTTTGTTTATTTGTTTTTCCCACTACTCAATGGGAGAACAAAGAAAGTGTCTTTCAGAAGAACTTACTGTTTGAACAAGAGGCCAGAGGTAAGTGACAGGATGTACCAGGGGATTTAAGAGCCTTGTAAATTTCAAATCTGGAAAGAGATACTACGGAACCTTTGGGCAGACAAGGCAAATGTGATGGTACAAATGCTGAGGAACTAGAAGAAAAGAGAAAAGCTACTTCAAACAAATGCCCCCAGTTGTGTGTGTGGTAACAGAGTTACTAGTAATACAGAGTGAACCTGTGGGGAGACTTGTGTTATTATCTCCTAAATAGGATCAAGAACACTGAGTTAGGACTCTGGAGGTCGAGGCCGGAGTGTGTTCCATGTTTCTTTGAACCTGCACACCTCCTCTGTGGACATTAGGCTCATCACAGATACATGGGGACTTAACATTCTCCATTGTGGACAGTTCTTTGGGTTCCAAGCTCTTTTACAAGACTCAAGTTCCTGGTCCTGTCCTAAGCGCCCAACACAGCCCACTGGCCGGTGTCTGGGAGCTACTAGTTTCAACCACTTAAGGAGAAATCCACTTTGAGCAACTCTGAGCAGTCTGTTTTGCATAAAATGTTTGGTTTGAGGCCATTTTGATAAGCTCTAATTTATCCTCTTGAAGGCCTGTGAAGAGAAGACAAGTGCTTTCTAAATGCCTTTCACAGCCAGTCCAGCAGGTCCACATACCCACATACATGCCCAGAATACTGGATCTCACAGCTCACAAAACATGGTTGGGGGCCTTTGAAAGACAGTCCTGGTTTGTATGTAGATTAGAGAAGATGACACTGAGAGACCCAGCCAGGAGAGCAGTGGAGCATTGCATAACAAGGTTATAAATCATTCTTGTCTCTCAGGAGGCCTGTTCCCTGACCTCCCCGCCCACTTTTCTCTTTGTTTCTTTGCTTCTTTCTTCCTCTCTCTCTCTCTCTCTCTCTCTCTCTCTCTCTCTCTCTCTCTCTCTCTCTCTTTGAGATAAGGTCTCACTATATAGCTTCCACCAGCCTGGAACTTTCTATATAGACCTGGCTAACTTTGAACTCAGAGTTTAACCCTCCATCTTCTAGAGTGCTTCTAAAGAGCTCATGCTGAAATCAGGGACCATGTTACAGACTCCTTAAAAATTTGTAAATGTAGCATTGCCTAATGCTGGCTCTGAAGCTAAATGCAAGTCTGTTCCTTACATAAGTATCTATGAGCACTGCAGACAGAAACATGGCCTTCTGGGTGCTTTCCTAAAGAGTAGCCTCTCTTTCAGATGGAGAGAGATGATTGCACAAGAAATATTCTCCATGCACAGTTGGAGGGGTAAGCATTACTGCCATGATTTCAGTTCAAATTCTTTTGGGAGTATTTAACACTTCATGAGGTTTTTAGGTTCTCATAATTTTGTGATGACGAGAGCCAGGGACCTTAAAGCCTCTGACCTACCTAGGTCTGAAGCAGAACAGTAAAGTTCTATCACACAAAATGACTAGCCTGGGATGAAAGGATGGGGGCCAGCCCAAGTTCAAAGTTCCACATGAAATCTGAAAATGTTGCACCTGGTTCTTTTTCCCAGTTGGTTTTTCTCTGTCATTTGTGCCTTCTAACCCATGTTAAACTAATCTTCTTCCTTTCCACAATGGTGAGGGGGCAAGAAGATTTGGGAAGGAAGGTCCCTTCCTCTCCAGCAGCCTAGGATCTTTAACAAAGAGAGGCTTTAGAGACCCCCTCATAAAGCAATAGTTTGGTTCTTCCAGCAGTAGAGCAAGGCACAGCCTGATTCCTGAGCCATCATGAGGGACTATGCTGTCATACAACACTACTAGTCACAACTCTTCCTTCCTCCAAAACCATATCAGGAGCCTCTGTAGTGTCTCGACACTCCATTTCCCATCCTGTCGCAACTTCAGAGCAAAGCTCTCCATCAGAAGGTGATTGATTTCTTTTTCAGAAGGGAGAATGATTTCTTTTTCCCAAGATAATTGTTTCTTTTTTTTTTTCTTTTTTCTTTTTTCTTTTTTTCTTTTTTTTTTTTTTTTTTCGAGACAGGGTTTCTCTGTGTAGCCCTGGCTGTCCTTGAACTCACTCTGTAGATCAGGCTGGCCTCGAACTCAGAAATCTGCCTGCCTCTGCCTCCCAAGTGCTGGGATTAAAGGCATGCCACCACTGCCCGGCTAAGATAATTGTTTCTTAATTCTTTTAACTTCACTTCCTTTAAAGATTACAAATAACAACAAAAACTTGATAAATGATCAAGAACATTAGTCATTAATTAAAGTGTGTGTGTGTGTGTGTGTGTGTGTGTGTGTGTGTGTGTGTGTGTGTGTGTGTGCGTGTGTGCGAGCATGCGCACGCATTCTAATATTATCAAGTTTGAGAGCACATCCTTGGGGATTTCCCCAGTCAACTTCAATTTAAGACCTGAGGAAGCAGGGACTTTTCTGAAATGTATATGAGACCACTCTCAAGACATTAGGCAACCCAAACAAGGGCCCCTATAGACTAGGGAAAAAGAATTTATTTCTTTATTTGCCTGTTCAAAATTTCATTGAGCCTTTGCTTCCTCGGTTTTTTGTTAATTTAGGCACTTATCCATGTATCTAGTAGCATTTTTCACTCACTATCTTAGACACTGACAAGATTACACTTTCTCTCTTGTTCCCCCTTGCTCACTGCCTCACTAGTGTCATCCATCTTGCCTTTTTATAGCCACTGTTGGTTTCCTAATGATTTTATAGATATTTTCAAAAATACTTAAGTGTTCTATGACAGGTAAGAGCCTTCATCACATAGCCAGTTTATCCCACACTGCATAAGAGCAGTACAAGAGCAGAAATACATAGAGGACACAGGCCATGGGGCTGACTAGGTTATATTCAGTATGGAAAAAATAAGATTTTCCCACAAATGCTTATTTTTAGGAAAACAGCAACCCAGGAAGAATGCACTCTATCCCTAGAGAAAGTCTACATAGAAGCTTCCAGTTGTAGACATGCCAGGGCAAACTAAGACATAGTCTTGCCTTCACCAAGCTCAAAACGCACAGGTAAGGAACACCATGGGATCTCATTGCTGATGGCCATAAAAGCACAAATATCAGATAATAATAGGGTTCATTGGTAATGTATGAAACTGGCCATAAGTCTTGAAGAAGGCTCAGAACTTTGATAGAAATCGATAGGAAGAGGATATAGGAGGCACACTTGTGACAACGGTTAGAAAAGACAAAGCGTGTTTGGAGAATAGTAAATGGCTCTATTTTACTAGGGGAGAATTAGAGAATACGATTTAGCACTTTAACAAGGTTTTTAAATGCCCATTTGACCTCAGCTATGTGGATAAGAGGAGAAACAATAGATGTCCTTGAGGAAAGTTTGTCAGGATTTTAAGAAGGCTCAATAAGTGAATTTGGGAATGAGATTAGATATATTTGAATGACCAAGGGCAAACGGATTCCTAAAGGAGCCCACAGAGTACTTAGTGATAGACTGAGGTAGGAAAGGAGGGAGAGGAATGCAGAAGCAAAAACAATCTTATGTGTGAGTTGAGATGGTAGCTGAGTCAACAAAATTAGCCTAATGCAAAGGACAAGAATTAACAACTCGGAGATACTTAAGACATGTTTTAAATGGAACCCAAAGTGTCTAGCGGTACGTAGAAACTAATAGGGAAGACAAAAGAAAGATGAGGGTTTCATTGGAGGATATATTGAGGTACTTGGTGGATAACTGAAGTGGAAATTTAGGGGTTCTTTGGAAAGTCAGTTATGTTGGATGGTACTTTGCTGGGACAAACACAGAAAAGAACATTTCATTGAAGCAGACACAGGTGAAAGGCTAAGGCAGACTCCTGAAGAAATGTTTTGCTAAAGTAGACACAGGAGAAAGGATGTTCTGTTAAAGCAAACATCCGGTGATATTCTACAGTTTCTTGTTGCTTCCTAGGACTCTGGCTGATTGACAGAGTGATGTCACCTGAGACAGACTCATATGCTGAGCCAAACCCATGGAGGACACATGATGTTTGGAGAGAGTATAAAAAGGACTCAAAAGACAATGACAGAGACTGAGCTTGGCTTGCTTATAGAGTTAGTTGTGAGATGCTTGTAGATCTCTTGTCTTCACTGATCCTCACTTCCCTAAGAGAGGCACAGCGAAGAACTTCTTCTGGTGTCCCTCCTGGTCCCTCCTGCTGACTTGTGCTGAGGCTGAGACCTGGCTGTCTCTGCTAGGTAGTGCCACCACTGCTGATTCATGTTTGCTATTATGACTCTACTGAACTGGACTGCTGGTATATCTGTGAAGTGTTTGTGAATGGATCAAGCTGCTGCTGCTGACCTGTGAACTGAACTGCCAATTTCCAGACAGCACAGATGGGAATTGCTCCAAAAAACAAAACAAAACAAAACATTTTTAAACAGGTCCACTTCCTCCATATCCTTTCTTTATTACAACCTCTGGTGGATGATTTGCTTAAAGGGAGGTTAAAGCATTTAAGAACCATCATTAAAAATAGACTTTTAAAAAAATTAAAGTTACAGATAACCAGAGAGAAATGCACAAAACTTCATTGTAATGCCTATTAATTGTTCAAAATAGTAAATAATATTTTTTATCAAATTGACACAGTCTAGAGTCTTAAAGAAGGTGTGTATGTATATATATATATATATATATATATATATATATATATATAGAGAGAGAGAGAGAGAGAGAGAGAGAGAGAGAGAGAGAGAGAGAGAGAGGGAGAGAGAGAGTTTGCCTGTGGCATGTGTGTGATGGCCTATCTCAAGTTGATTAGAGAATACCTTCCCACTGTGGATTGCACCATTCCCTAAGCAGGGATTATTAGTGGAGAAATCTAAATCAACGTTAGTAAGCAAGCATTCGTGACTCTTTGTTTCTTAACTATGGATGTAATACAATATAATATAACCATCTTCCTAAGTTTCTATCACTATGACATCCCAGTAGTTATGGACTGCAATCTGGAACTGTGAGCCACAATAAACCTTTTCTATCTTGAGTTACTTTTTTCAGGGTCTTTATCTACTGTAACAGGTAATGAAACTAAAGTAGGTACTGTGATCATATTCACCCCTCTAAGACATTCCATTATCTGCTCCATCCCCTCCTCTTCACTAGCAGTATTGTTTTACATCATGTCTTTTTTAAAAAGGATTTATCCCAACCCTAACTTGAGAGAACACATGTGGTACTTATCTTTGTGAATCTGGATTTTTTTCACTTAATTTTCTACACTTCCATCCACTTTCCCCCAAAAAATCACATTTCATTAATTTCCATAGCAGAATAAAATTTTATTTTATATATATATATGTATATATATATGATGTAACTATAGCCATATGTATGAAAATTTTTTAAAGTAAAGATTGTAAATTAAAATAATAATAGTTTCTTTTTCCAATATTTTATTAATTCTTTAGGAATTTCATACAATGCATTTTGAGAATGTTCATTCTCTCAGATCCTCCCTGATTTAGAGCTGAGAATTCCACAGTCATCTTTTCTTCTTTGCATATAAACTAGCTGGGAACTTAGTGTTAATTGTCATTTACTGCAAGGAGAAGCTTTTCTGGTGAGGGCTGAGAGATGCTCTATTGTATAGGCATAGCAATAAACCATAAGGAATCATTTTAATACTATTTCCATTCAGCAGAATAATAGTATTGGGTTTCCCCCTAGGACTTATGACCTAAATCAGGGTTCCTGATACATTTGGGGCCCCTTAATGTCAAGTATGGATTCTGTCACATGAAGCAAGCACTTTGGTCGAATCACAAAGTGGTTGGTTGTAGCTATAACATTCATTCCATCATTGTACCAGTGGGACTACCTTGTGAACAGTCATTGTTATAGTTTGCAGGATTCACAGCTGGGTGAGTATGTGTCTTACCACAATTTGGTTATGAATTGGGCCAGAGTGAGAATAATTATGCAGGTATTTGTATTGTATACTGGCTTTCTGTTCTTTAAGTATGTACAAAGGACTAGATAGCTGGATCTTGTGGTAGTCTGGCCTTTGGTTTTGTTTGTTTTTGAGGAACCTCTATACTTATTCCCCCAAAGACAGGAGCAATTTACACAATGACCAGCAGTATATTTTCAAAGTCAATCATCATATAAGTTTACTTGCCCATTAGTTGATTGGAATATTCATTCATTTATTAATTAGTGTCTTCTCTTTCTTTTGGTTAATTTAGCTAAAATATCTGAATATTGTTTATCTTTTAAAAAAAACCTGAGCAATTTTTTTTCATTGATTTTCATATTGTTCTTTTATTTTCCAGTGTTTTCATTTAATTAATTTCAACATTGATTTTTTTATTATTTTTTCTTTTATTATTTTGTTTTATTCTTGCTTACTCATGGCCCTATGCATCAGTAGGCTCTTCATTTAAGAACACTGATGTTTTAATACAGTCACTCATAATTATATATTTGACTCTTAGAATTATGTTCCTTGTATCATGCAAATTCTCTCACACAGAGTATTTTCATTATCATTCGAGGAATTTCTAATTTCAGCTCTAATTTCTTCAATTACTCACTGATTGCCCAAAAGTGTATTATTCAACATCTTCTATGTGTTTACATAGGGTATTTTAGATTTACTTGTTATCAACCTCTAGTTTATTTTTTTTAATTTAGTAAAATACAAAAAATATTTTAATTCTGTTTTATTTTATTGCTTACTTTATGACTCAGAATGTGATTTTATTTTGGAGAAAGTTTCCTGAAGTGCTGAGGAAATTGTATATTTCACTTGTAATTGAAAGAATATTTTGTAGTTATCTGGGTTTTTTCTAATTTTGGCTCAAAGCATACTTTATCATATCTTCGTATAGATCATAATCTTTTTTTTTCAGGTCCATTGACTTGGGATATATCCTTGTTTGCTTTTATTGCTGTGATAAACATGATGATCAAAAGCGACTTGGGAGGAAAGGATTTATTTACCCTTATAACTTATAATCCATTATGAAGGAAAGCTATGACAGAAACTCAAAGCAGGAACCTGGAGGAAGGATATGAAACAGAGGCCATCGATGAATGCTCCTAGTAGCTTGATCCTTGTGGCTTGCTCAACCTATTTTCTTATGACACCCAAGATCAGCTACCCAGAGGTGGTACCATCCATACTTGGTTGAGCCCTTCCACAACAATTATCAATAAAGACAATGCTCCACAGACTAGTGTACAGACCAATCTAATGGAGTCAGTTCCCCTGCTGAGGCTCCCCCTTCCTAGATGACTCCAGCTTGAGTTGAGTTGATAAAATCAAATAACAACAACAAAATAATAATAGCACTTGAATCCTTCTTCCTAAAGTATGTGTATGTCTTTCCCAGTGCGGTATATTACTTAAAAACTAAAAACAGTTGAAATTTTCTTTAATTAATTTTTTCAGCCGAGTATTTGATTGTATAGTTAAGATAATGTTTTAAAGACAGGTAAAACATGTATTAAATTAGGTGTATACTAATTCATATTTTTAAATTTTTCTTGTTGTTTCAAATAGTCTATATTATTGTACTTCACATTATTCATCTCAGAAGTTTTAATGTTTACTGAATCAATAATGTTTGATTCTTTCCCACCTCTTGTTTATTTGTTTCATGTTGAGATTTATTCTTCCCCATGTTTTCATGAGCGTATGTATTTTCTTTTCTTGTCTCTGTGTGCCATTTATTAAAATATCTTCTGTAATGGTGGATTAGTAGTCAAGAATTACTTTAGTTTATACTTATCATCTTGAAAATTTTTTATTGCTCCTTTGATTGTAAAAGTTAACTGCAAGAAGTAGTAATCTTAGCTGAATGTTATTTTCTTTTACGTCTTGTAATACATCATTCCCAGCTCTCTTACACTAGAATTTCTGCAGCAAAGTCTGCTGTTATTCTAATGGGCTTGCCTTTATAAATGATTCGACATTTCTCTCTGTTCTTTTCTCTGTACTCTTCACATCTTAATATAACATGATATGAATGAGCTATTTTCTGAGCATAACCTTTTATGATTCTATATATATATGTATATTATGTCTGTATCTATATTATTTTCTATACCAAATATTCTTATTTGCCTTTTAATAATGTCCCAAAGGTCTTAGAAATTGTGGTCATAATTTTCAACATTTTTCTTTTATTAGTAGCCACATAAAATAATCCATTTTCTTTGTTTTCAAGTCCTGATATTTCACTTGATTTAACTTATTTGTTTGCTTTATTGAACTTTTAATTTCTAAGAGTTACACTCGTTCCGAATTCCTCATTTGAATCTTGTACTGTACCCATACTTTGTTCAGCAATTTCTTTTTTTAAATTACACCTTTGAACCATTTTGTCCAATATTTAATCTCTTTCAATATCATTAGACTCACTTGTTGAAGAGCTATGAACCCTCAGAGTATTTGTGTTGCCATGGTTTTGCACATTTCTTATGATTTCATGTTGAAATTCTTGTATTTGTAGATATCTCTGTCACTTTTATATTCTGATCATCTTAGAGAAGAGGTTTGAAATTTAAAATAGGCAACATAGGCAAAGCAATTATCTTTGTTAATCAACTCTTCTCTTGAGGTCATTGGAATTTCATGAAGAGGAAATAAGACTACAGTGTTTTGTTCATTTCAATTAGAAATAAGCAGATCTTAACATCTTATTAGGTATTCTCTCTGCATTTTTAACCCACACCCAGCACAATTGATGATGTCTGACTTACAAGGAGAAATATGTGACTTGCAATGACTATCAGTTTCTCTTTTGCTCTGTAGGGGATTTGGTGAGTCTATTGTGTCCTATAGGAGGATATCCAGCCTAATTGTTCCTTACTCAGTACTTCCCAAGGCTCTAAACTGTAGGTTGCCCTGTTAGACACAATTGCAAATCAGGACTTACTACATCATTTGTGGCACTCGATGTACAATAAAAATGTAGAGCTCCTTCTGTGTAACTATACTGGTCACATAACCTATGAAGTAAGCCCTGACCCAGAACTAACCCCAGAACCTAACCTTGCTGAAAAGAATTTCAAAGCAAAACTGTGTTTGGCTTAATGAAATGTACACTGAAAAATATACCTTTACATAAAGAGCTCACTTCAGATTGCATCAGAAGTTCAAACTTCTGCCAATGGAGCACAGGAAACAGCTATGCTTCCTTACACTCTAATCAGCCAGCACTAACTTGTGTCCTGCTTATATTAGTCAGCCTTAGACTACTGTGAACTAATGAATCACAGTCTCAGAAGATTTAGCTCAGATCCAAGTGGATCAAGGACCTCCACATAAAACGAGATACACTGAATCTAATAGAAGAGAAAGTGGGGAAAAGCCTTGAACACATGGGTACAGGGGAAAAGTTCCTGAACAGAACACCAATGGCTTATGCTCTAAGATCAAGAATC